>OY755040.1:79435375-79525375 GCA_963576565.1 Aspidapion aeneum
GGTTAGGTTTGGTTAGGTTTGGTTAGGTTTTTGGTTAGGTTTGGTTAGGTTTGGTAGTTGTAGGTTTGGTTAGGTTTGGTTAGGTTGGTTAGGTTTGGTTTAGGTTTGGTTAGGTTTGGTTAGGTTTGGTTAGGTTTGGTTAGGTTTGGTTAGGTTTGGTTAGGTTTGGTTAGGTTTGGTTAGGTTTGGTTAGGTTTGGTTAGGTTTGGTTAGGTTTGGTTAGGTTGGTTAGGTTTGGTTAGGTTTGGTTAGGTTTGGTTAGGTTTGGTTAGGTTTGGTTAGGTTTGGTTAGGTTTGGTTAGGTTTGGTTAGGTTTGGTTAGGTTTGGTTAGGTTTTGGTTAGGTTTGGTTAGGTTTTGGTTAGGTTTGGTTAGGTTTGGTTAGGTTTGGTTAGGTTTGGTTAGGTTTGGTTAGGTTTGGTTAGGTTTGGTTAGGTTTGGTTAGGTTTGGTTAGGTTTGGTTAGGTTTGGTTAGGTTTGGTTAGGTTTGGTTAGGTTTGGTTAGGTTTGGTTAGGTTTGGTTAGGTTTGGGTTAGGTTTGGTTAGGTTTGGTTAGGTTTGGTTAGGTTTGGTTAGGTTTGGTTAGGTTTGGTTAGGTTTGGTTAGTTTGGTTAGGTTTGGTTAGGTTTGGTTAGGTTGGTTAGGTTGGTTAGGTTTGGTTAGGTTTGGTTAGGTTTGGTTAGGTTTGGTTAGGTTTGGTTAGGTTGGTTAGGTTTTGGTTAGGTTTGGTTAGGTTTGGTTAGGTTTGGTTAGGTTTGGTTAGGTTTTGGTTAGGTTTGGTTAGGTTTGGTTAGGTTTGGTTAGGTTTGGTTAGGTTTGGTTAGGTTTGGTTAGTTTGGTTAGGTTTGGTTAGGTTTGGTTAGGTTTGGTTGTTAGGTTTGGTTAGGTTTGGTTAGGTTTGGTTAGGTTTGGTTAGGTTTGGTTAGGTTTGGTTAGGTTTGGTTAGGTTTGTTAGGTTTGGTTAGGTTTGGTTAGGTTTGGTTAGGTTTGGTTAGGTTTGGTTAGGTTTGGTTAGGTTTGGTTAGGTTTGGTTAGGTTTGGTTAGGTTTGGTTAGGTTTGGTTAGGTTTGGTTAGGTTTGGTTAGGTTTGGTTAGGTTTGGTTAGGTTTGGTTAGGTTTGGTTAGGTTTGGTTAGGTTTGGTTAGGTTTGGTTAGGTTTGGTTAGGTTTGGTTAGGTTTGGTTAGGTTTGGTTAGGTTTGGTTAGGTTTGGTTAGGTTTGGTTAGGTTTGGTTAGGTTTGGTTAGGTTTGGTTAGGTTTGGTTAGGTTTGGTTAGGTTTGGTTAGGTTGGTTAGGTTTGGTTAGGTTTGGTTAGTTTGGTTAGGTTTGGTTAGGTTTGGTTAGGTTTGGTTAGGTTTGGTTAGGTTTGGTTAGGTTTGGTTAGGTTTGGTTAGGTTTGGTTAGGTTTGGTTAGGTTTGGTTAGGTTTGGTTAGGTTTGGTTAGGTTTGGTTAGGTTTGGTTAGGTTTGGTTAGGTTTGGTTAGGTTTGGTTAGGTTTGGTTAGGTTTGGTTGGTTAGGTTTGGTTAGGTTTGGTTAGGTTTGGTTAGTTTGGTTAGGTTTGGTTAGGTTTGGTTAGGTTTGGTTAGGTTTGGTTAGGTTTGGTTAGGTTTGGTTAGGTTTGGTTAGGTTTGGTTAGGTTTGGTTAGGTTTGGTTAGGTTTGGTTAGGTTTGTTAGGTTTGGTTAGTTTGGTTAGGTTTGGTTAGGTTTGGTTAGGTTTGGTTAGGTTTGGTTAGGTTTGGTTAGGTTTGGTTAGGTTTGGTTAGGTTTGGTAGGTTTGGTTAGGTTTGGTTAGGTTTGGTTAGGTTTGGTTAGGTTTGGTTAGGTTTGGTTAGGGTTTGGTTAGGTTTGGTTAGGTTTGGTTAGGTTTGGTTAGGTTTGGTTAGGTTTGGTTAGGTTTGGTTAGGTTTTGGTTAGGTTTGGTTAGGTTTGGTTAGGTTTGGTTAGGTTTGGTTAGGTTTGGTTAGGTTTGGTTAGGTTTGGTTAGGTTTGGTTAGGTTTGGTTAGGTTTGGTTAGGTTTGGTTAGGTTTGGTTAGGTTTGGTTAGGTTTGGTTAGGTTTTGGTTAGGTTTGTTAGGTTTGGTTAGGTTTGGTTAGGTTTGGTTAGGTTTGGTTAGGTTTGGTTAGGTTTGGTTAGGTTTGGTTAGGTTTGGTTAGGTTTGGTTAGGTTTGGTTAGGTTTGGTTAGGTTTGGTTAGGTTTGTTAGGTTTGGTTAGGTTTGGTTAGGTTTGGTTAGGTTTGGTTAGGTTTGGTTAGGTTTGGTTAGGTTTGGTTAGGTTTGGTTAGGTTTGGTTAGTTTGGTTAGGTTTGGTTAGGTTGGTTAGGTTTGGTTAGGTTTGGTTAGGTTTGGTTAGGTTTGGTTAGGTTTGGTTAGGTTTGGTTAGGTTTGGTTAGGTTTGGTTAGGTTTGGTTAGGTTTTGTTAGGTTTGTTAGGTTTAGGTTTGGTTAGGTTTGGTTAGGTTTGGTTAGGTTTGGTTAGGTTTGGTTAGGTTTGGTTAGGTTTGGTTAGGTTTGGTTAGGTTTGGTTAGGTTTGGTTAGGTTTGGTTAGGTTTGGTTAGGTTTGGTTTGGTTTGGTTAGGTTTGGTTAGGTTTGGTTAGGTTTGGTTAGGTTTGGTTAGGTTTGGTTAGGTTTGGTTAGGTTTGGTTAGGTTTGGTTAGGTTTGGTTAGGTTTGGTTAGGTTTGGTTAGGTTTGGTTAGGTTTGGTTAGGTTTGGTTAGGTTTGGTTAGGTTTGGTTAGGTTTGGTTAGGTTTGGTTAGGTTTGGTTAGGTTTGGTTAGGTTTGGTTAGGTTTGGTTAGGTTTGGTTAGGTTTGGTTAGGTTTGGTTAGGTTTGGTTAGGTTTGGTTAGTTTGGTTAGTTGTTAGGTTTGGTTAGGTTTGGTTAGGTTTGGTTAGGTTTGGTTAGGTTTGGTTAGGTTTGGTTAGGTTTGGTTAGGTTTGGTTAGGTTTGGTTAGGTTTGGTTAGGTTTGGTTAGGTTTGGTTAGGTTTGGTTAGGTTTGGTTAGGTTTGGTTAGGTTTGGTTAGGTTTGGTTAGGTTTGGTTAGGTTTGGTTAGGTTTGGTTAGGTTTGGTTAGGTTTGGTTAGGTTTGGTTAGGTTTGGTTAGGTTTGGTTAGGTTGTTAGGTTTAGGTTTGGTTAGGTTTGGTTAGGTTTGGTTAGGTTTGGTTAGGTTTGGTTAGGTTTGGTTAGGTTTGGTTAGGTTTGGTTAGGTTTGGTTAGGTTTGGTTAGGTTTGGTTAGGTTTGGTTAGGTTTGGTTAGGTTTGGTTAGGTTTGGTTAGGTTTGGTTAGGTTTGGTTAGGTTTGGTTAGGTTTGGTTAGGTTTGGTTAGGTTTGGTTAGGTTTGGTTAGGTTTGGTTAGGTTTGGTTAGGTTTGGTTAGGTTTGGTTAGGTTTGGTTAGGTTTGGTTAGGTTTGGTTAGGTTTGGTTAGGTTTGGTTAGGTTTGGTTAGGTTTGGTTAGGTTTGGTTAGGTTTGGTTAGGTTTGGTTAGGTTTGGTTAGGTTTGGTTAGGTTTGGTTAGGTTTGGTTAGGTTTGTTAGGTTTGGTTAGGTTTGGTTAGGTTTGGTTAGGTTTGGTTAGGTTTGGTTAGGTTTGGTTAGGTTTGGTTAGGTTTGGTTAGGTTTTGGTTAGGTTTGGTTAGGTTTGGTTAGGTTTGGTTAGGTTTGGTTAGGTTTGGTTAGGTTTGGTTAGGTTTGGTTAGGTTTGGTTAGGTTTGGTTAGGTTTGGTTAGGTTTGGTTAGTTTGGTTAGGTTTGGTTAGGTTTGGTTAGGTTTGGTTAGGTTTGGTTAGGTTTGGTTAGGTTTGGTTAGGTTTGGTTAGGTTTGGTTAGGTTTGGTTAGTTTGGTTAGGTTTGGTTAGGTTTGGTTAGGTTTGGTTAGGTTTGGTTAGGTTTGGTTAGGTTTGGTTAGGTTTGGTTAGGTTTGGTTAGGTTTGGTTAGGTTTGGTTAGGTTTGGTTAGGTTTGGTTAGGTTTGGTTAGGTTTGGTTAGGTTTGGTTAGGTTTGGTTAGGTTTGGTTAGGTTTGGTTAGGTTTGGTTAGGTTTGGTTAGGTTTGGTTAGGTTTGGTTAGGTTTGGTTAGGTTTGGTTAGGTTTGGTTAGGTTTGGTTAGGTTTGGTTAGGTTTGGTTAGGTTTGGTTAGGTTTGGTTAGGTTTGGTTAGGTTTGGTTAGGTTTGGTTAGGTTTGGTTAGGTTTGGTTAGGTTTGGTTAGGTTTGGTTAGGTTTTGGTTAGGTTTGGTTAGGTTTGGTTAGGTTTGGTTAGGTTGGTTAGGTTTGGTTAGGTTTGGTTAGGTTTGGTTAGGTTTGGTTAGGTTTGGTTAGGTTTGGTTAGGTTTGGTTAGGTTTGGTTAGGTTGGTTAGGTTTGGTTAGGTTTGGTTAGGTTTGGTTAGGTTTGGTTAGGTTTGGTTAGGTTTGGTTAGGTTTGGTTAGGTTTGGTTAGGTTTGGTTAGGTTTGGTTAGGTTTGGTTAGGTTTGGTTAGGTTTGGTTAGGTTTGGTTAGGTTTGGTTAGGTTTGGTTAGGTTGGTTAGGTTTGGTTAGGTTTGGTTAGGTTTGGTTAGGTTTGGTTAGGTTTGGTTAGGTTTGGTTAGGTTTGGTTAGGTTTGGTTAGGTTTGGTTAGGTTTGGTTAGGTTTGGTTAGGTTTGGTTAGGTTTGGTTAGGTTTTGGTTAGGTTTGGTTAGGTTTGGTTAGGTTTGGTTAGGTTTGGTTAGGTTTGGTTAGTTTGGTTAGGTTTGGTTAGGTTTGGTTAGGTTTGGTTAGGTTTGGTTAGGTTTGGTTAGGTTTGGTTAGGTTTGGTTAGGTTTGGTTAGGTTTGGTTAGGTTTGGTTAGGTTTGGTTAGGTTTGGTTAGGTTTGGTTAGGTTTGGTTAGGTTTGGTTAGGTTTGGTTAGGTTTGGTTAGGTTTGGTTAGGTTTGGTTAGGTTTGGTTAGGTTTGGTTAGGTTTGGTTAGGTTTGGTTAGGTTTGGTTAGGTTTGGTTAGGTTTGGTTAGGTTTGGTTAGGTTTGGTTAGGTTTGGTTAGGTTTGGTTAGGTTTGGTTAGGTTTGGTTAGGTTTGGTTAGGTTTGGTTAGGTTTGGTTAGGTTTGGTTAGGTTTGGTTAGGTTTGGTTTAGGTTTGGTTAGGTTTGGTTAGGTTTGGTTAGGTTTGGTTAGGTTTGGTTAGGTTTGGTTAGGTTTGGTTAGGTTTGGTTAGGTTTGGTTAGGTTTGGTTAGGTTTGGTTAGGTTTGGTTAGGTTTGGTTAGGTTTGGTTAGGTTTGGTTAGGTTTGGTTAGGTTTGGTTAGGTTTGGTTAGGTTTGGTTAGGTTTGGTTAGGTTTGGTTAGGTTTGGTTAGGTTTGGTTAGGTTTGGTTAGGTTTGGTTAGGTTTGGTTAGGTTTGGTTAGGTTTGGTTAGGTTTGGTTAGGTTTGGTTAGGTTTGGTTAGGTTTGGTTAGGTTTGGTTAGGTTTGGTTAGGTTTGGTTAGGTTTGGTTAGGTTTGGTTAGGTTTGGTTAGGTTTGGTTAGGTTTGGTTAGGTTTGGTTAGGTTTGGTTAGGTTTGGTTAGGTTTGGTTAGGTTTGGTTAGGTTTGGTTAGGTTTGGTTAGGTTTGGTTAGGTTTGGTTAGGTTTGGTTAGGTTTGGTTAGGTTTGGTTAGGTTTGGTTAGGTTTGGTTAGGTTTGGTTAGGTTTGGTTAGGTTTGGTTAGGTTTGGTTAGGTTTGGTTAGGTTTGGTTAGGTTTGGTTAGGTTTGGTTAGGTTTGGTTAGGTTTGGTTAGGTTTGGTTAGGTTTGGTTAGGTTTGGTTAGGTTTGGTTAGGTTTGGTTAGGTTTGGTTAGGTTTGGTTAGGTTTGGTTAGGTTTGGTTAGGTTTGGTTAGGTTTGGTTAGGTTTGGTTAGGTTTGGTTAGGTTTGGTTAGGTTTGGTTAGGTTTGGTTAGGTTTGGTTAGGTTTGGTTAGGTTTGGTTAGGTTTGGTTAGGTTTGGTTAGGTTTGGTTAGGTTTGGTTAGGTTTGGTTAGGTTTGGTTAGGTTTGGTTAGGTTTGGTTAGGTTTGGTTAGGTTTGGTTAGGTTTGGTTAGGTTTGGTTAGGTTTGGTTAGGTTTGGTTAGGTTTGGTTAGGTTTGGTTAGGTTTGGTTAGGTTTGGTTAGGTTTGGTTAGGTTTGGTTAGGTTTGGTTAGGTTTGGTTAGGTTTGGTTAGGTTTGGTTAGGTTTGGTTAGGTTTGGTTAGGTTTGGTTAGGTTTGGTTAGGTTTGGTTAGGTTTGGTTAGGTTTGGTTAGGTTTGGTTAGGTTTGGTTAGGTTTGGTTAGGTTTGGTTAGGTTTGGTTAGGTTTGGTTAGGTTTGGTTAGGTTTGGTTAGGTTTGGTTAGGTTTGGTTAGGTTTGGTTAGGTTTGGTTAGGTTTGGTTAGGTTTGGTTAGGTTTGGTTAGGTTTGGTTAGGTTTGGTTAGGTTTGGTTAGGTTTGGTTAGGTTTGGTTAGGTTTGGTTAGGTTTGGTTAGGTTTGGTTAGGTTTGGTTAGGTTTGGTTAGGTTTGGTTAGGTTTGGTTAGGTTTGGTTAGGTTTGGTTAGGTTTGGTTAGGTTTGGTTAGGTTTGGTTAGGTTTGGTTAGGTTTGGTTAGGTTTGGTTAGGTTTGGTTAGGTTTGGTTAGGTTTGGTTAGGTTTGGTTAGGTTTGGTTAGGTTTGGTTAGGTTTGGTTAGGTTTGGTTAGGTTTGGTTAGGTTTGGTTAGGTTTGGTTAGGTTTGGTTAGGTTTGGTTAGGTTTGGTTAGGTTTGGTTAGGTTTGGTTAGGTTTGGTTAGGTTTGGTTAGGTTTGGTTAGGTTTGGTTAGGTTTGGTTAGGTTTGGTTAGGTTTGGTTAGGTTTGGTTAGGTTTGGTTAGGTTTGGTTAGGTTTGGTTAGGTTTGGTTAGGTTTGGTTAGGTTTGGTTAGGTTTGGTTAGGTTTGGTTAGGTTTGGTTAGGTTTGGTTAGGTTTGGTTAGGTTTGGTTAGGTTTGGTTAGGTTTGGTTAGGTTTGGTTAGGTTTGGTTAGGTTTGGTTAGGTTTGGTTAGGTTTGGTTAGGTTTGGTTAGGTTTGGTTAGGTTTGGTTAGGTTTGGTTAGGTTTGGTTAGGTTTGGTTAGGTTTGGTTAGGTTTGGTTAGGTTTGGTTAGGTTTGGTTAGGTTTGGTTAGGTTTGGTTAGGTTTGGTTAGGTTTGGTTAGGTTTGGTTAGGTTTGGTTAGGTTTGGTTAGGTTTGGTTAGGTTTGGTTAGGTTTGGTTAGGTTTGGTTAGGTTTGGTTAGGTTTGGTTAGGTTTGGTTAGGTTTGGTTAGGTTTGGTTAGGTTTGGTTAGGTTTGGTTAGGTTTGGTTAGGTTTGGTTAGGTTTGGTTAGGTTTGGTTAGGTTTGGTTAGGTTTGGTTAGGTTTGGTTAGGTTTGGTTAGGTTTGGTTAGGTTTGGTTAGGTTTGGTTAGGTTTGGTTAGGTTTGGTTAGGTTTGGTTAGGTTTGGTTAGGTTTGGTTAGGTTTGGTTAGGTTTGGTTAGGTTTGGTTAGGTTTGGTTAGGTTTGGTTAGGTTTGGTTAGGTTTGGTTAGGTTTGGTTAGGTTTGGTTAGGTTTGGTTAGGTTTGGTTAGGTTTGGTTAGGTTTGGTTAGGTTTGGTTAGGTTTGGTTAGGTTTGGTTAGGTTTGGTTAGGTTTGGTTAGGTTTGGTTAGGTTTGGTTAGGTTTGGTTAGGTTTGGTTAGGTTTGGTTAGGTTTGGTTAGGTTTGGTTAGGTTTGGTTAGGTTTGGTTAGGTTTGGTTAGGTTTGGTTAGGTTTGGTTAGGTTTGGTTAGGTTTGGTTAGGTTTGGTTAGGTTTGGTTAGGTTTGGTTAGGTTTGGTTAGGTTTGGTTAGGTTTGGTTAGGTTTGGTTAGGTTTGGTTAGGTTTGGTTAGGTTTGGTTAGGTTTGGTTAGGTTTGGTTAGGTTTGGTTAGGTTTGGTTAGGTTTGGTTAGGTTTGGTTAGGTTTGGTTAGGTTTGGTTAGGTTTGGTTAGGTTTGGTTAGGTTTGGTTAGGTTTGGTTAGGTTTGGTTAGGTTTGGTTAGGTTTGGTTAGGTTTGGTTAGGTTTGGTTAGGTTTGGTTAGGTTTGGTTAGGTTTGGTTAGGTTTGGTTAGGTTTGGTTAGGTTTGGTTAGGTTTGGTTAGGTTTGGTTAGGTTTGGTTAGGTTTGGTTAGGTTTGGTTAGGTTTGGTTAGGTTTGGTTAGGTTTGGTTAGGTTTGGTTAGGTTTGGTTAGGTTTGGTTAGGTTTGGTTAGGTTTGGTTAGGTTTGGTTAGGTTTGGTTAGGTTTGGTTAGGTTTGGTTAGGTTTGGTTAGGTTTGGTTAGGTTTGGTTAGGTTTGGTTAGGTTTGGTTAGGTTTGGTTAGGTTTGGTTAGGTTTGGTTAGGTTTGGTTAGGTTTGGTTAGGTTTGGTTAGGTTTGGTTAGGTTTGGTTAGGTTTGGTTAGGTTTGGTTAGGTTTGGTTAGGTTTGGTTAGGTTTGGTTAGGTTTGGTTAGGTTTGGTTAGGTTTGGTTAGGTTTGGTTAGGTTTGGTTAGGTTTGGTTAGGTTTGGTTAGGTTTGGTTAGGTTTGGTTAGGTTTGGTTAGGTTTGGTTAGGTTTGGTTAGGTTTGGTTAGGTTTGGTTAGGTTTGGTTAGGTTTGGTTAGGTTTGGTTAGGTTTGGTTAGGTTTGGTTAGGTTTGGTTAGGTTTGGTTAGGTTTGGTTAGGTTTGGTTAGGTTTGGTTAGGTTTGGTTAGGTTTGGTTAGGTTTGGTTAGGTTTGGTTAGGTTTGGTTAGGTTTGGTTAGGTTTGGTTAGGTTTGGTTAGGTTTGGTTAGGTTTGGTTAGGTTTGGTTAGGTTTGGTTAGGTTTGGTTAGGTTTGGTTAGGTTTGGTTAGGTTTGGTTAGGTTTGGTTAGGTTTGGTTAGGTTTGGTTAGGTTTGGTTAGGTTTGGTTAGGTTTGGTTAGGTTTGGTTAGGTTTGGTTAGGTTTGGTTAGGTTTGGTTAGGTTTGGTTAGGTTTGGTTAGGTTTGGTTAGGTTTGGTTAGGTTTGGTTAGGTTTGGTTAGGTTTGGTTAGGTTTGGTTAGGTTTGGTTAGGTTTGGTTAGGTTTGGTTAGGTTTGGTTAGGTTTGGTTAGGTTTGGTTAGGTTTGGTTAGGTTTGGTTAGGTTTGGTTAGGTTTGGTTAGGTTTGGTTAGGTTTGGTTAGGTTTGGTTAGGTTTGGTTAGGTTTGGTTAGGTTTGGTTAGGTTTGGTTAGGTTTGGTTAGGTTTGGTTAGGTTTGGTTAGGTTTGGTTAGGTTTGGTTAGGTTTGGTTAGGTTTGGTTAGGTTTGGTTAGGTTTGGTTAGGTTTGGTTAGGTTTGGTTAGGTTTGGTTAGGTTTGGTTAGGTTTGGTTAGGTTTGGTTAGGTTTGGTTAGGTTTGGTTAGGTTTGGTTAGGTTTGGTTAGGTTTGGTTAGGTTTGGTTAGGTTTGGTTAGGTTTGGTTAGGTTTGGTTAGGTTTGGTTAGGTTTGGTTAGGTTTGGTTAGGTTTGGTTAGGTTTGGTTAGGTTTGGTTAGGTTTGGTTAGGTTTGGTTAGGTTTGGTTAGGTTTGGTTAGGTTTGGTTAGGTTTGGTTAGGTTTGGTTAGGTTTGGTTAGGTTTGGTTAGGTTTGGTTAGGTTTGGTTAGGTTTGGTTAGGTTTGGTTAGGTTTGGTTAGGTTTGGTTAGGTTTGGTTAGGTTTGGTTAGGTTTGGTTAGGTTTGGTTAGGTTTGGTTAGGTTTGGTTAGGTTTGGTTAGGTTTGGTTAGGTTTGGTTAGGTTTGGTTAGGTTTGGTTAGGTTTGGTTAGGTTTGGTTAGGTTTGGTTAGGTTTGGTTAGGTTTGGTTAGGTTTGGTTAGGTTTGGTTAGGTTTGGTTAGGTTTGGTTAGGTTTGGTTAGGTTTGGTTAGGTTTGGTTAGGTTTGGTTAGGTTTGGTTAGGTTTGGTTAGGTTTGGTTAGGTTTGGTTAGGTTTGGTTAGGTTTGGTTAGGTTTGGTTAGGTTTGGTTAGGTTTGGTTAGGTTTGGTTAGGTTTGGTTAGGTTTGGTTAGGTTTGGTTAGGTTTGGTTAGGTTTGGTTAGGTTTGGTTAGGTTTGGTTAGGTTTGGTTAGGTTTGGTTAGGTTTGGTTAGGTTTGGTTAGGTTTGGTTAGGTTTGGTTAGGTTTGGTTAGGTTTGGTTAGGTTTGGTTAGGTTTGGTTAGGTTTGGTTAGGTTTGGTTAGGTTTGGTTAGGTTTGGTTAGGTTTGGTTAGGTTTGGTTAGGTTTGGTTAGGTTTGGTTAGGTTTGGTTAGGTTTGGTTAGGTTTGGTTAGGTTTGGTTAGGTTTGGTTAGGTTTGGTTAGGTTTGGTTAGGTTTGGTTAGGTTTGGTTAGGTTTGGTTAGGTTTGGTTAGGTTTGGTTAGGTTTGGTTAGGTTTGGTTAGGTTTGGTTAGGTTTGGTTAGGTTTGGTTAGGTTTGGTTAGGTTTGGTTAGGTTTGGTTAGGTTTGGTTAGGTTTGGTTAGGTTTGGTTAGGTTTGGTTAGGTTTGGTTAGGTTTGGTTAGGTTTGGTTAGGTTTGGTTAGGTTTGGTTAGGTTTGGTTAGGTTTGGTTAGGTTTGGTTAGGTTTGGTTAGGTTTGGTTAGGTTTGGTTAGGTTTGGTTAGGTTTGGTTAGGTTTGGTTAGGTTTGGTTAGGTTTGGTTAGGTTTGGTTAGGTTTGGTTAGGTTTGGTTAGGTTTGGTTAGGTTTGGTTAGGTTTGGTTAGGTTTGGTTAGGTTTGGTTAGGTTTGGTTAGGTTTGGTTAGGTTTGGTTAGGTTTGGTTAGGTTTGGTTAGGTTTGGTTAGGTTTGGTTAGGTTTGGTTAGGTTTGGTTAGGTTTGGTTAGGTTTGGTTAGGTTTGGTTAGGTTTGGTTAGGTTTGGTTAGGTTTGGTTAGGTTTGGTTAGGTTTGGTTAGGTTTGGTTAGGTTTGGTTAGGTTTGGTTAGGTTTGGTTAGGTTTGGTTAGGTTTGGTTAGGTTTGGTTAGGTTTGGTTAGGTTTGGTTAGGTTTGGTTAGGTTTGGTTAGGTTTGGTTAGGTTTGGTTAGGTTTGGTTAGGTTTGGTTAGGTTTGGTTAGGTTTGGTTAGGTTTGGTTAGGTTTGGTTAGGTTTGGTTAGGTTTGGTTAGGTTTGGTTAGGTTTGGTTAGGTTTGGTTAGGTTTGGTTAGGTTTGGTTAGGTTTGGTTAGGTTTGGTTAGGTTTGGTTAGGTTTGGTTAGGTTTGGTTAGGTTTGGTTAGGTTTGGTTAGGTTTGGTTAGGTTTGGTTAGGTTTGGTTAGGTTTGGTTAGGTTTGGTTAGGTTTGGTTAGGTTTGGTTAGGTTTGGTTAGGTTTGGTTAGGTTTGGTTAGGTTTGGTTAGGTTTGGTTAGGTTTGGTTAGGTTTGGTTAGGTTTGGTTAGGTTTGGTTAGGTTTGGTTAGGTTTGGTTAGGTTTGGTTAGGTTTGGTTAGGTTTGGTTAGGTTTGGTTAGGTTTGGTTAGGTTTGGTTAGGTTTGGTTAGGTTTGGTTAGGTTTGGTTAGGTTTGGTTAGGTTTGGTTAGGTTTGGTTAGGTTTGGTTAGGTTTGGTTAGGTTTGGTTAGGTTTGGTTAGGTTTGGTTAGGTTTGGTTAGGTTTGGTTAGGTTTGGTTAGGTTTGGTTAGGTTTGGTTAGGTTTGGTTAGGTTTGGTTAGGTTTGGTTAGGTTTGGTTAGGTTTGGTTAGGTTTGGTTAGGTTTGGTTAGGTTTGGTTAGGTTTGGTTAGGTTTGGTTAGGTTTGGTTAGGTTTGGTTAGGTTTGGTTAGGTTTGGTTAGGTTTGGTTAGGTTTGGTTAGGTTTGGTTAGGTTTGGTTAGGTTTGGTTAGGTTTGGTTAGGTTTGGTTAGGTTTGGTTAGGTTTGGTTAGGTTTGGTTAGGTTTGGTTAGGTTTGGTTAGGTTTGGTTAGGTTTGGTTAGGTTTGGTTAGGTTTGGTTAGGTTTGGTTAGGTTTGGTTAGGTTTGGTTAGGTTTGGTTAGGTTTGGTTAGGTTTGGTTAGGTTTGGTTAGGTTTGGTTAGGTTTGGTTAGGTTTGGTTAGGTTTGGTTAGGTTTGGTTAGGTTTGGTTAGGTTTGGTTAGGTTTGGTTAGGTTTGGTTAGGTTTGGTTAGGTTTGGTTAGGTTTGGTTAGGTTTGGTTAGGTTTGGTTAGGTTTGGTTAGGTTTGGTTAGGTTTGGTTAGGTTTGGTTAGGTTTGGTTAGGTTTGGTTAGGTTTGGTTAGGTTTGGTTAGGTTTGGTTAGGTTTGGTTAGGTTTGGTTAGGTTTGGTTAGGTTTGGTTAGGTTTGGTTAGGTTTGGTTAGGTTTGGTTAGGTTTGGTTAGGTTTGGTTAGGTTTGGTTAGGTTTGGTTAGGTTTGGTTAGGTTTGGTTAGGTTTGGTTAGGTTTGGTTAGGTTTGGTTAGGTTTGGTTAGGTTTGGTTAGGTTTGGTTAGGTTTGGTTAGGTTTGGTTAGGTTTGGTTAGGTTTGGTTAGGTTTGGTTAGGTTTGGTTAGGTTTGGTTAGGTTTGGTTAGGTTTGGTTAGGTTTGGTTAGGTTTGGTTAGGTTTGGTTAGGTTTGGTTAGGTTTGGTTAGGTTTGGTTAGGTTTGGTTAGGTTTGGTTAGGTTTGGTTAGGTTTGGTTAGGTTTGGTTAGGTTTGGTTAGGTTTGGTTAGGTTTGGTTAGGTTTGGTTAGGTTTGGTTAGGTTTGGTTAGGTTTGGTTAGGTTTGGTTAGGTTTGGTTAGGTTTGGTTAGGTTTGGTTAGGTTTGGTTAGGTTTGGTTAGGTTTGGTTAGGTTTGGTTAGGTTTGGTTAGGTTTGGTTAGGTTTGGTTAGGTTTGGTTAGGTTTGGTTAGGTTTGGTTAGGTTTGGTTAGGTTTGGTTAGGTTTGGTTAGGTTTGGTTAGGTTTGGTTAGGTTTGGTTAGGTTTGGTTAGGTTTGGTTAGGTTTGGTTAGGTTTGGTTAGGTTTGGTTAGGTTTGGTTAGGTTTGGTTAGGTTTGGTTAGGTTTGGTTAGGTTTGGTTAGGTTTGGTTAGGTTTGGTTAGGTTTGGTTAGGTTTGGTTAGGTTTGGTTAGGTTTGGTTAGGTTTGGTTAGGTTTGGTTAGGTTTGGTTAGGTTTGGTTAGGTTTGGTTAGGTTTGGTTAGGTTTGGTTAGGTTTGGTTAGGTTTGGTTAGGTTTGGTTAGGTTTGGTTAGGTTTGGTTAGGTTTGGTTAGGTTTGGTTAGGTTTGGTTAGGTTTGGTTAGGTTTGGTTAGGTTTGGTTAGTTTTGGTTAGGTTGGTAATGACCAAGCGCCCTATGATACATGTACTTGCACGCAATGCGCGGCTTTTGCGCGCTAATGGTTGCCCGCATTTGTCTGCGCGTATTTGTCCGCGCGCTAATGGTTGCGCGCATTTGTCCGCGCGCTTATGGTTGCGCGCAATTGGTTGCTCGCATTTGTCTGCGCGAAATTGGCCTGCGCGCAAATGACCTGCGCGGTATTGACCCAGCGCCACCTCTAACTTGATCAACAGAAATTTTAAATTTTTCGTTAATAAATCCATGTATTTCCAGTGGCGACGGTTTCTTCTTTACCCATTTAAATTCCAAAATCACTGTGTTCTCTGTTTTTACGCTCATCGTATCAACAAA
Organism: Aspidapion aeneum; assembly: GCA_963576565.1. Lineage (NCBI taxonomy): Eukaryota > Metazoa > Arthropoda > Insecta > Coleoptera > Brentidae > Aspidapion > Aspidapion aeneum. The sequence goes on from OY755040.1 coordinate 79,448,977, forward strand.
AAAGAATTAACTGGTGTGCAGTGTGCCCATTGTAGACCTTTATTTCAAGAATATAAAATAATGCCCTTGACTTGGTTGTACATATATTTTACCCTCATAGAAATTCATCACAAAAAAGTTGATTTACCATCTACCAATAACGGTGTGGTCCTTAGTCACGTCGGCGTCGCGGCGCCTCGAAAAGTATGAAAATCGAAATGTCGCGTCGTTGCGCGGTCCCGCTACAACAAATGACTGAGATAAGTACGATAGGGATTTATTTCGCAGACGGACCGACATTTTATATATGATGTGTGGATTTTTTGCGACACGAGGCCCTAACAGGGTAAAAATATGGACAGCGCGTCGCTGCGTGGACTGCCTGAATTAATAGCTACTCTACAAAAATAAAAATCAAATTTGAATTTATTGGATAAAAACTACATTTCTTGGACAGAGGTCTGTTTATGAAATTTACTTTATGCCTAGTACAATATTTATACACGCCCCAGCTGGCGTAAACTTCAATACTCCACTTAGCGTAAATATGGCTAATTAATAATTTGGGCACTGTTCAAACTTGACCCCTTATAGGGCTAAAATTCTGAACTCATTCTTTCATTGCCTTGCCAATTGTGTCTGAATTCATTTCCTTAATTATTACTGAACCTATTTAGATGAAAACAGGCATAATCGTAAAAATCAATATCAACATTTTCCTAGGCCTATAATTATCCAGTTCGGTTCAGTTTGCTTTATGCTCGAAATAAAAAGTTATTTTTCGACAACCACCAAACCGATTTCAACGGCTTCTGGCTTATTGTGTGGCAGAAATAAAGTTTTTTTATAAATCCAAAACTATTTCTAAAAAAATTCTGGATCATAAAAATAAAAGGGCCTCTTTAATGGGTCAAGTTTGATTCTGTCCGCTATTTTGGATACTAAGACGGATTAAAAAGAAAGATTTTTATATATACATATGTATATATATATATATATATATATATACACGTTTTTTCACCGAAAACTGTTAATGGCCTATATCTTAAAAACGGTAACGAATTTGGAAAAACCCTCGGACACGTCGATTTTGTTTGCGAGGGGGACACTTTTTGGCTATCTTAAAATTGTTGTAGCATGCACCATCTTCGAGGGGTATACTTTACCCCTATATTTTGAATAGGGAAAGTGGGTCTAGTAGTACTTTGTTTTGAAGTTCGCTTGAATATCTTTACAACCGTGTAAGAGTTTCGAAAATCCATCGATTTCTTTTTGAGATATTTGCTTTCAAAGTTTCAAATTTAACATGGAATGATGAAATAAAAATTAAATCCGAAAAATATAAAATTTTTGATTAAATTTTAATTTTTTTAGTCCATGTTCAATTTGAAAGTTTGAGGGCAATTATCTCAAAAACTAATAGATAGATTTTTGAAAATCTTACACGGTTGTAAAAAGATTAAAAAGGCCTTCATTACAAGGTATCACTAGACCCACTTTCCCTAATCAAAATATAGGGGTAAAGTATACCCCTCGAAGGGGGTTCGTGCTACAAAAATTTCAAGATAGCCAAAAAGTTAGTTTCTTTTTCAGTTTTCAAAAAAACTAAGCATTTTAGAGAAAAAATGTTACAATACCTTTTTAGAGAACATAAAATGTTCTTTTAAATAGCGTATTACAAAGTAATGTTTAAGCTATTATTGGCACTACAGGGGCTTCCGCATATTGAGGTGATTTTTTTCTAATTAATTTTTAAAAAATTTTTACTTATTTTGTTAAAAACTAAGCTTTTGGAAAAACCTTGTTTTGCTCTATTTTGTTGAAAATATAATTAGCTTTAAAACGATATGTATCTAGTGGGTTTTTGTAAACAGGGAACACTCATAAAGAATATACGCATGAATAGTGAATTTTTTTAAATCACAAACGCCCCTGGTGTATTAACGGCTATGTAAATGTTATAACTACACACATGGTTCAAAAGAAAATTTAATTGTCGATAACACATGGTAAAACGTTTTTCTCGGTAGAGCTGGTTTTACAAAAAATTGGTAAAATACTTGATAACAATACTTTTTTTGTGATTAAAAAAAAATCCCTAAATATGTTGTATATTCTTTGAGTGTTTCCCATTAACAACAACCCACTAGATTAAACCATTGGCTTTAGTTGGATTGCCTAAAATGGTAATAAAACACACAAAAAACGAAAAAGAAAACAAGTATTTTTTGATTCAACCAGTCGTTTTAGTTGGATTGCCTAAAATGGCAATAAAACATAAAAAAAAAAACGAAAAAGAAAATAAGTATTTTTTGGTTAAACCAGTGGCTTTAGTTGGATTGCCTAAAATGGTAATAAAATACCAAAAAAAAAAACGAAAAAGAAGACAAGTATTTTTTTATTAAACCAGTGGCTTTAGTTCGATTGCTTAAAATGGTAGATAATAAAACTCAGAAAAAAAACGAAAAAGAAAACAAGTATCTTTAGATTAAACCAGTGGCTTTACTTGGATTGCCCAAAATGGTAATAAAACACCAAAAAAAACGAAAAAGAAAACAAGTATTTTGTTAATTAAACCAGTGCCTTAGGGGCCCATATATTGGAATGCCTAAAATTGATAAATAAAACATGAAAATGAAAACAAAATTCTACATCAAAACGAAAACAAAGGTCATGCGATGCGATTTCACACATCCACAAAAATAAAAATATCTATTTTTTTTTAATTATAATATTTATATTTATTTTTATTTGTATAAACCCAGCATAAGAAACTATGGCTGAATACTAACCAAACAAATCCTGAAGTCCATCTTTAAAAGTATTGTAGTTCAAGGGGCCGACTACTGGTTTTGAAAAAAATATTCAGTCGGCCGCCCGGCCGACTAGTAGATTTTTAGAATCATGCGCTACCAGTAGTCGGCCATCAGAAAAAAAACGAGGTTGTGATTATTTTTTACAAGCTTTTATCAAAGAAGATATATCAACAAGAAGCGAAATACTGTCACTCAAAACATTGTTCATATGGGAAATAAATATGTGACGTCACGCTTAGACCAAATGAAACTAATGCAGTTATATTACACTGAGAAAAATTTTGTGTAACTGTGGTTTGTGGTGCATTTTTATTACACGAAGAAAAAAATAAAATTAAGAGGGACATTACACCTATATAATCATATAACTGTGGTCACAGAAAATCGACCCTTTTTAAATTTTTATTTGATTGTTTGCAAGAACGGTTATATATTTTTATCGAGAAAAATCGGTTATGGAATTAAATAGAAAAAATAATAACTAACAAATACACAATAATTATTGTAATATTTATAAAAATCTAAGTAATATTATATTGTTTAAAGATTCTTCCCGGCCATTTTAAATTTAAAAATTATAAGAAAAAGGAAATTAAGGGGATTGACAATAAAACAAATTTTGTTAAAGTAGAGATTTTTATAAAACGTTTATTGTTTTAGAAACAGGAACAAACCCAACCACAATTGGGAGAAAATACTTACGTTACTAGACCTGTAAAGATTTCCGGTCGTGTATCGTACGTATTTTTTTTTAAACCGGTATAAAACAGCACAAACACAACTAACATGTAAATAATATTTTTTTAAAAACGATATGAAACACTACAACCATGCTACTCTACATGTAGATATTAAAGTACTTACTCAAAAGCTTTTATATTTATAAGTATCAAAAAACCCATAGGTTGCATTTATAATTGACTATATTTCAATTAATTCTTGCTTAATTTTAAATGTCACTTTATATTTTAGATCATTTTTAAAAAAGGGACCGTAAAAATGGATTTTCCGGTCTCTTTTTCCGTGCCTTTTGAAAACGGAAAATTTTCCAAAAAGAAAAAAGTATACGCAAAATACTTGTTTTTCAGTCGGTTAAAAAAAATTAATTACAGCTAAAACATGCAAAAAATTGTGTTTATAAAACAAATTCTAACGAATATAAAAATAAATAAGGTGGTCTCAGGCGGGGGCAATCGCCATTTTCCAGAGAACTTCAAAAATAAGAGGCACATTCTGGTGTATTACACACCTACATGCAATTCTTTTATGTCAACATAAAGAAAATTTCCACTAGGCACTAGAGAAATGGATTAGTCGGATAAAATGATTTGGAGTCAGCCGCGGCTCGTGCCGGTGGCGAGCTGAAGACGCACATTATAAATAACGGGTACAAACCTTCTCTTTTAAAATTCGTTACATCCTAGAACTCATAGAACATGCTAGACCAGTTAAAAGGGATAACTAATATATTTATAGGCCAAAGTGAAACATGCATCCCTATATACAGGACGTGGCTCCATTATACAAATAAACAAATAAGTTTACCATTCAACACAGTAAATTACAGGGATTCCTGACAGTATTTTTGCTAGTAAAGTTTTTTTTTGTTAGTGTAAAACAAGAATTGCACAGTTTTTTCTTTGAGTGTAATAGTACTGCATTACTGTCATTCAGGTTTTGTCGCTTCTTGTTGATATATTTTCTTTGCTTTTATTTAGCTTCAGATGTTCTGTCTAACTAACTATCAAATCTTGTGAAGCGTTTTTGACACACTTCCCATTATCCGATTTGGATGAGATTTGGTACACACATAGTGGTCCCATGACAATACAACAATGATAAAAAAATATCCTCCCACCCCTACCCCAACCCCTTCTATAGAAAAATGTGATTTTGACACACTTCGCGTTATCCGATTTGGATAAAATTTGGTATACACATAGTGGTCCGATGATAATACAATAACAAGAAAAAAATATCATCCCACCCCTACCTCCTCCCCCCTCCATAAAAAAATTTGTTTTTGACACACTTCCCGTTATCCGATTTGGAAAATATTTGGTACACATATAGTGATCCACTGACAATACAATATTAAGAAAAAAATATCCTAACCACCCCTACCCCCACCCCCTTAATAGAAAAATGAGTTTTTGATACACTTCCCCTTATCCGATTTCGATGAAATGTGGTATTCACATAGTGGTCCGATGACAATACAACATTTAAAAAAAATATCCTCCCACCCCTACCCCCACCTCCTTCCATAGAAAATGCATTTTTGACAGCTTTCCCATTATCCGATTTGGATGAAATTTGGTATACATATAGTGGTCCGATGACAATACAACATTGAAAAAAAAATCCTGCTAGATTGATTCTGGCAAATAGTGATATTTAATTGATACGGATATCTTATCGTGCTAACATCGTCAAAATTTCCATCAGTCGGCCATCGCTTTTATTATTATGATAATATTAGAATGTTAGAAAATTATTTTTTAATTTTTAGTGCATTTTATAAAAGCTTGTGACTTAAAAAAAATTTTTACCAATTTATTTACGATTTTTAGCTTTAAGTTACTACAAAAATACCTCCCAAATAATATGCAATCTAAAATTTAGTAACCAGACTTTACAGTTCGCTAAAAAATACTATTTCCCACACCACCTACATGTAGCAAGAATCTTAAAATTTCGTACTTTAAACGAACATAACGTGCACGGCAACACACGGCACGGTCATTTTAAAATGACAGTATTTTCTATTTATATAAAAACTCTTGGTATTAATAGAAAAATGGAATAAAAATGCATAGGATTAGCGCTGAATTTTCTAAGCACAGTCGAACCTCTATAACTCGAACTCAAGGGACAACCAAAACAGTTCTAGTTATGGAGAGTTCGAGTTATAGAAATTCGAATTAAACTGGTTAAAATACATATAAAAAGAGCAGGGACCACTTTAAAGGTTTGAGTTATAAAGGTTTGAGTTAGAGAGGTTCGACTGTACATTATTTTTCTTATTTTTTTATAAAAATGACCAAGATTGCCGAGTACCGGTTGGGGGCCGACTACTGGTGCATTTACGCTACATATCGTCTTAACGATCATTTTATTTTCAAGAATACAGAGTTAAAAAAGATTTTTTAGAAAGCTTAGTTTTTAAGAAAAATAAAAAAAGCAAGAAATTTTTTTTAATAATAAAAAAAATAACCTAAATATGCGGACGCCCCTGGAGTGTCGATAATAACTTTAAAACAATTTTGTGACAAACCGTTTAAATGAAACTTTTATTTTCTCTAAAAAAGGTCTTTTAAGATTTTTCCCTAAAATGCTTGGTTTTTTGAAAACTGAGTCAAACCTAAAAAACATAATTTTTTTTGTGATCTTAAAAAATAACTCCAATTTATGCATACCAATTAAGTGCTAACTGTAGACTTGGCCCACTTTGGTGATACATCGTTTAAAAGATAATATAATTTTCCATAATTAAGTTGATTATGTATACACACTTTCTGTAACTTTTTGAGAAAATGACATAAAACTGAATAATTTCGGTTTATTTTGCATATGTATACCATAAAAATAATTACGCACTGTAATAACTGTCAAGCACCCGAATTTGCCGAATTATGAAATACAAATGGCCCTCTCTAGGCACGTGCCCGGCGTTAAGGGGTTTGATTAACTGGACCTCACATCGTAGGAATGTAACCGAATTTTCACACATGACCAAGAGACGCATGGATAGGTGTTGGTGTAACATACCTTGTGAGGACACACGCCAACCCCTCACCGGAGCTGCGAGGTCCGCTGTGTTTAGACCGTATTTCTGCACTTTTCATAAAATTTTAAAAATCATCTAAATTTTTACCTGGACCACACAACGCATGTGAAAAACAGGAATTTAGCTCCAACAAATTTCTTGAGAGTATCGTAGAGTGCGCTTTTAGTGTGTATGCGAGTGGACCTAGAAATCATTGTGAGGACCCAACTCTTTGCATATGTATTGTGTAAATTTAATACACACTTTGGTATTTTTCAAGTATGGTCCTTACATCGTCGGTTCTGTTCGGTTTGGTTTGGATACCTAAACGCTTTTGATAAAACGTGTTCATCAAGTGCATTTTTTAATTTTTTATAATAGCATAGAATTGTCTGATCCTTATAGCATCGTATAGATATTAGGGACCTATTCCATGTCCCATTTTTCTCAAGCCAAGTTTAGAAAAACATTTCCAAACTAGTAAGAATCTTTCATTTTGAAATTTGTATTAGAGAACTTGGCTTCACTTTTATCTCAATCAAAACATTTTTTATTTCGTAAGCTAATAAACTTTTTCAATGCCTTATTAAAACTTTTGAGGTTTTTCTGAGGGCACGGCGGTGCCTCGCCAAGTTTGCGCTGCCGTACCATCTTTTCTTGAAATATTTCAGCCCATATTTGACCTATCTAAAACTGTACTTCGAAATGAGCTACGAATCTCAAACTTTGCACAGTTGTACCCCTTCATAGAGCTAACAACCATTTTAAGTTTCATGAACATCACTAAAGAAGTAAAGTAGTTACGAAATTTCAAAAAACGTCGAAATTGCCACTCACTCACTGACTCACTCACCCATGTATAGATCATCAAAATTCTACTGTACTTCCAGACATGCTACAAAGATGAAATTTGGCAGACTGATAGAAATTATGACCAAACCCCTGGAAAAAACCCCAAAATTCTAATTTACTCCCCTCCCCTATACATGTAAAATTATTTTAAAAGTACGAAAATAGGAACTATGATAAAACTATAGAAAACAATTTAAAAACACGAAAATTTTAATTTACTTCCCTCCCCTATACATGCAAAATTATGTAAAAGTAACATTGTCCACTTTTAGAAACGCTAGAGAGCTGAGCTTTGGAAGGCTGGAACTATGATAAAACCATGAGAAAAAATCAAAAGACCTCAAAATTTTAGACTTTGCAAAAGTTTTGAACATTATTTCGCATAGTTTACTACTTTAAAAATTAAATATCCAATCCCTTTAAACAAACCGTGAAATCATAACAAAAGTATTTAAAAAAAAAGTCAAGTACACGAAAATAGCATTCCGTAAAAAGAAGTGAGATAAAAGTAAAGCCAAGTTCTCCAATACAAATTTCAAAATGAAAGGTTCTTACTACAGTCGAACCTCTATAACTCGAACTCAAAGGACAACCAAAACAGTCCGAGTTATGGAGAGTTCGAGTTATAGAAATTCGAATTAAACAGGTTAAAATACATATAAAAAGTGCAGGGACCACTTAAAAGGTTCGAGTTATAGAGAGGTTCGAGTTATAGAGGTTCGAGTTAGAGAGGTTCGACTGTAGTTTGGAAATGTTTTTCTAAACTTGGCTATTACGGCTGTAAATAACTCTTAGGCACAGTGCTATATTGAAGTTTGGCTGCAATAGCAAAGTTTAAAAAAAACATTTCCAAACTAGTAAGAACCTTTCATTTTAAAATTTGTATTGGAGAACTTGGCTTTACTTTTATCTCAATTTTTTTACGGAATGCCATTTTCGCGTACTTGGCTTTTTTTACATGAAATAATTTTGTTATTATTAATTTTTAAGGTTTTATTATAGCCTATCAGCCTTTCAAATCTCAGCTCTCTAGAATTCCTGGAAGTGGACAATGATACGTTTACATATTTTTACATTTATGGGAAAGGCCAGTTTTGCTGTTTTTAAATTTGTTCCTACAGTTTTATCATAATTCCTATCAGCCTTCCAAAGCTCAGCTCTCTGGCGTTTCTGGAAGTGAGCAATGTTACTTTTACATAATTTTACATTTATAGGGGACGGAAATTATTTAAAATTTTGAGGTTTTTAAATTTTTTCCTATAGTTTTATCGTATTTCCTATCAGTCTGCCAAAGCCCAGCACTCTAGCGCTTATTGAAATGGGCAATTCTACTTTTACATAACTTTACATGTATCGGGAAGGGAATAAATCAGAATTTTGCGTTTTTTTTGTTCAAAGGGTTTGGTCATAATTTCTACCAGTCTGCCAAAATTCAGCTTTGTAGCATGTCTGGAAGTACAGTAGAATTTTGATGATCTCTACGTGAGTGAGAGAGTGAGTGATTGAGTAAGTGGCAATTTCGACGTTTTTTTTAAATTTCGTAACTACTTTACTACTTTATGGAAGTCCATGAAACCCGGAGGGTTTATTTTTTGAGAAAATTCGGAAAACCCTAAACATTTTAGGTTTTGGGGGGTCTAGGGGGTTTTTGGGGGTTTTTTCAGCTAAAATTTAAAAAACTAATATAATTTATGTTAGATTTTACACATTTTTGATGCATTTCTGAGTCATTGTAGCTCTAGAGCGTTAACTTGGGGAGGATAAAAAAAATTGCCCAAAAACTGGCTTGGTAACATCAAGACCGTTAACCTGTGACCTATTCTCAGCTAGAATCCATGGTCAAACTTTGGTCCTCATATTTACCATAATCAACTACCTTTGGCGCCTGCATTAATATCTCAAGGCACCTTAAATAATATGAAGAATAGTAATATTAGCAATATATTTTATAACATATTTGTTATGTTATGAAAAAAAAAACAGATTTGAGAATTAATTTTTTTTAAATAATTATTATTTTTATTGTAATGCTGAATTTCAAAAAATGTCAATTATCTGTTGTCATTTTTAAGAAAGTTATTAAAAAAATATATTTTATTTTGACACCCTATATCTAAAAACAAAACAAAATTTTTTTAGCAAATTAATTAAAAGTAATACTGATTTTGCTCTCGCATGTCTCTTTTTCGAGATATAAATCAAAAACTAAAAATTTAAAAACTGTTCTTTTTAAAAACACAAGGTCTCATCTTTGCAGTATCTGGGTGAGATGAGGAATGTTAATTTTGTGGTTTTTTAAAGAAATTGATTTAAACCGACGGCGACTCTGTCCCATTCAAATGTTTAAGGCTATACGCTGGAATGTACCTCGGAAACTATCAAACCGATCTAAATTTGATTCTCGTTTTTAAATAAGAGGGGCTTTCGTACGACTCCCGTAAAAAAAGTAGGGAGGTTGTATTCTAAAAACTCGATTAAAAACAAAATAGTTGACTTTCCTATGTTCACATGATTCTTTTTACAATTATTATTATTTTAGAAACAAAATTTCGGACTTCCATTGTCTTTATTTATGTTAAAGTATCTCTATCCGTTTTCAAGTGTAATTTATTTACACTTGAAAATGGTTCGAGATACTTACTAACCAAAACGTCGTGTTTAAAATAAATAATGACAATGGAAGGCCGAATTTTTTTTCTACTTAATCATTGTCTACGAGTTTTAAACAAGGAATTACTTTGTTATGGGTTCACTCGCTGGCACCATTAATGTAAAGAAATAACACCAAGACTTGCAGTGGTAATTTGATGAGGAAAAAAGCTGGAGAGGGCGGTTCGGTTTTGCTCCAGGCGGCCAGTAGTCTAGCGACGCCGACGGCCTGACATCATTTAAATTACAGCCACCTTTTTCACTTAAATATTTAAAAAAATTATAAATTTATTTATTGGTTCTTCTATAGATACCGATTACACCAAGATAAAAAATTAGAAAAAATGTTGTGATTCCTTAAATCTACAGGGTGTTTTATCTTCTTAATTGGCCAAAGCATATCTATAGTTTATGATTTTACCTGAAAAAATACAAGCTTTGCAAAAAAAATATACTACTGTTTAGAAATAAGAACAAGAGGCATTAGGAAAAAATAATAAAAATGACAAATAATCGCATCAATGACCTTAGTACACGACAATAAATTTAAAAAACCGCCATTTTGAAAATGTGACACACATTTTTTTAATTAGATTAGGTACCTATTCCCACACTTTTATGACACTGGACGCCCTATACAGGGTGCCCCAAATTCGATTTCTTTGAAAAGTCTCGAACCTCCCTTTCAAATGTCCAGTAAAAAGGAAAGCGATTTTTTTAAACTATGCGCTTTGGGAGCGGGGCTTAACTTGCCTAAAAAAATACCTAAAAAAATTAAATACTGAGCGATACGTTTCTTTAAAGGAAACTTTTCACTGGCTGTTTCACTTTATGACTAAGTATACCCTAAAAATTAAAAGTTCAGATGAAATTTGAGCAGAAATTCAATTTGTATGAACATTAAAGTGATAGCCTCCCTCCCAAAACGCAGAGTTATATAACAGTGCAGGACTAGGTATTCTAATTAGAAAAATGTTCCACAATGTTGGTAGCCGATAAGATTTTAAACAGTGGAAGGCCAAGGCCCGTCTTGGCCCTTCAATTTGACGCCGCTAATGTCATATGCAAGGGGGTCTCAGAATAAAAAGAAGATATTTTCCTTAAAGGAAAACATCTTTTTTCAATAAAACGTATATTGATTCACACGTTGGGCGCCTCAATTGGACTGTTCTCTTGCCCATATACATATAAGTACGGCCAAGGCTTCCGCGCACTTACACAAGAATTTTTCTCTTTTGGCATTTATACTTCTCAGCCCACTCTAAAATTTTTAAAGGCAATAGACAAAATATTGGAGCATCTTTTTTCAAAAAATATAAAAAATCAAAGGGGTCACATTTTCAAAATGATGATTTTTTAAATTTATTGTCTTGTACTTTTCCTAAAGCCGCTTTTTCTTATTTCTAAACAGTAGCAAATTTTTTTTTTCAAAGTTCGTATTTTTTCAGGAATAATAATAAACCATAAACACCCTGTAGGAATCGCAAAATTGTTTATCTTGGTGTAATTGGTATTTATAGAGGAACCAAAAAATATTTTTTTTTTAAATCAAAATTGCAAAAGGTGGCTTGTTTGACATGGAAAGCCCCATATAATATAATTATTTTGATGACCACCTGTGCGTTATCACTCTTGCACATGTGACCTATGAAAATTCGGACCTAGCACACGTTGTGAGGTCGCCCTGTGCATTGTATCCCAAAATCCTATTCTTTTATTATGTGATAATTTTGTATAAGTATAAAACTCTATTTCAATCTTGTATGTGTATAAAATGCTTTTTTTAATAGGCCGCTAAATTGATTAACTTACACACTTGACTGCATCTCAAAACTCCTATTTTACTTTTGTATTTGCATTCATATCATTTGATAAATGAATATGTGAAGTAGCACTTTTTTTCTCGAGCCAAAAGTTTGCTAAGGATGCATAGGGTAGCTCAATCTTACCTAACCCGAGCCCATGAAAGGTAACAATTTGCTTATGGATTTAAACACTTTTTGACACGTGAATATCTGAGGGCACGGCAGTGCCCGGCCAAGTTCGCGCAGCTGCTGTACCATCTTTTCTTGAAACATTTCAGCCCATATTCGACCTATCTAAAACTCAACTTTGGAATGAGCTACGAAACTCAAACTTTGCGCAGTCGTAGATTTTTATAGAGCTAACAACTACTCCAAGTTTTATAGACTTCCATAAAGTAGTAAGGTCGTTACGAAATTTCAAAAAAGTCGAAATTGCCACTAACTCACTCACTCACTCACTCCTCTTCCCTATACATTTAAAGTTATGTAAAAGTAGCATTGCCCACTTCCAGACATGCTAGAAAGCTGAGCTTTGGCAGACCGATAGTAACTATGATACAGTTATAGAAAAACATTAAAACACCCCAAAATTCTAATTTACTTCCTTCCCCTATAAATGTAAAGTTATGTAAAAGTAACACTGCCCCCTTTCAGAAACGCTAGAGAGCTGAACTTTTTAAGACTAAAAGACAATATGATAAAACTATATGAAAAAATTTAAAAACATCAACATTTTAATTTACTTCCCTCTCTTATAAATGTAAATTTGTATAAAACTAACATTGCCCACTTCCAGAAACGCTAGAGAGCTGAGCATTGGAATGCTGATAGAAAGTATGATAAAACCATGGGAAAAAATTTAAAAAGGCCAATATTTTCATTAACTCTCCTCCCCTATAAATGTAAAGTTATGTAAAAGTAACATTACCCACTTCCAGAAACGCTAGAGAGCTGAGCATTGGAAGACTGATAGGAACTATGATAAAACTATAGGACAAAATTTAAAAACACGACAATTTTAATTTATTTCCCTTCCCTATACACGTAAAGTTATGTAAAAGTAACAGTGTGCACTTTCAGAAACGCTAGAGAGCTGAGCTTTGGAAGGCTGATAGGAACTACGATAAAACCATGGAAAAAAATTTAAAAACCTCGAAAATTTAAGTAGGGCATTGCAAAAGTTTTGAAAAATATTCCGCATATTTTACTACTTTAAAAATTAAGTATTATCCAATTCCTTTAAAAAAGAAGTGAAATCATAACAAAAACATTTCATGTAAAAAAAAGCCAAGTACGCGAAAATGGCATTCCGTAAAAAGAATTGAGATAAAAGTAAAGCCAAGTTCTCCAATACAAATTTCAAAATGAAAGGGTTTTACTAGTTTGGAAATATTTTTCTAAACTTGGCTATTACGGCTGTAAATGACTCTTAGGCACAGCGCTAAATTGAACCTAAAAAAGGCCACACAATAAGCTAGGGGCCGTTGAAATCGGTTTGGTGGTTGTCGAAAAATAACTTTATTTCAAGCAACGAACTGGATAATTATATATAGGAAAATTTCGATATTGATTTTTACAATTATGCATTTTTTCATCAAAATAGGTTCAGTAATAGTGAGTCAATGAGGAAATTAATACAGACACAATTGGCAAGGCAATGAGAGAATAAGTTCAGAACTTTCTCAAAATATCAAAATATACAAGACGTATAAGTGGTCAAGTTTGATTCTATTCACCATTTGGATTTTAAGATAACTGAAATTGGTTAAAATGTTCGTAGGGCCTCGTATCGTAAAAAATCCACACATCATACATAAAATATCGGTCCGCCTGGGTAATAGATCCCTATCGTCCTTATCTTAGCCATTTGTTCTAGCGGACCGCGCAACGACCGACGCAACATTTCAAGTTTCATACTTTTCGAGGTGACGTCCCTAAGTACCTCACATCGTTTATGGACCTCACAATGTAGGGACCTGTTTGACAGATTTTTTCTATTTTAACATTTTTGAAAATTTTAGGTAGGTTTCCACCTTACTGGAGCACCTCAAAAAACAGTTGTTTTTAAACATTTCATTTATCTCTATTCTATCTAGTCGTCCGCGCAACGCATGTGAAAAGTAGGAGTCCCCACAGCGCATCTTATGTCCGTATAGGTGTGGTCACCAAAATAATTATATTATTAAGGCTGTAATTTAATGATGTACCATACTAAGGCGTGGTAGGAAGTCAACAGCAAAAAAAAATATACAATGTGTCCCCGGATGGAGTTGACAAGAGGAAAAAATCCTATATGTTTGATTTTACGAAAAAAACTCACTCTTTATAAAAAATTCTTATTGCTTGTTGAAAAATAAAGATTGCCATAATGGGGTGTTATCAAATCTAATATAATATAATATGGTAATATAAAAAAGCTATCAATCTAGATTTATTTTGTTCATTGTCATATTGCTTTTCAAGTAATAGGTTTTACATTCTAAAATGTTTACAAAAGCAGAACGAATTGTTTTTTCATCAAATGATTAACTTTTAAAAATTAACACCTGGTTAGATTTTGTTTCCCTAGATTTTGTTATGTTGTGATACAAACCTTTTTGTTTACATAACATTTTGCTTTACTGAATAAATACGGTCCTCTTCCTCTTAAATTATTTTATGTTTCTTAATTCGATAACACCTTGTACTTCTTATCAAGGATATATCGTTATCTCAGTTTGTTGACAATCAGATTTTTTTATAAAAAGTGATATTTTTCATGAAAGTAAAAATAACGATTTTTGTCCTCTTAATAATTACATGTTTCTTAATTTAATAACACCCTGTACATCTAATCAAAGATTTTATTATGGTAATCTTAATTTTTCAACAAGCAGTTTTTTTCGTAAAATAAATTCCTCTTGTCAACTCCATCCGGGGACACACTGTATAATATAGGTATATCATGGCGCCAGCAGCGGCGCGTGTTCTTAAATAGTGTATAATTTCTGAAGTAAATAAAATTTTACATATTACCAGAGAACACCAGTTATTTCTTCGATGATATTACAAACATATTATGGATTTTGAAAAAATATTATGTGGTTTGAAAAAAGTGTAGGGGCCAGTGGGGAGGGGCCTTGGGACACCCGATTTTCTTAAAAACCAGGCTCTATATCAAAAATGTGATATCCGCTTTATTTTAGACAATTATATTTCCTTTTGAATGATGTAATAAGGCAAGATCAGGAAGAATACTTTAGGGGGTCCGAATTTTAAATTAATTTAAAAAAATCACTAAACTTACCAATGTTTTACAAGTTTTATCCAATTTTCTCAGAAATTAAGCCTGGTTATGGTATTGTAGAAAATAAAATTCCCTTTTCCACAATATGTATATATTTTAGTGGGATCAATTTAATACCAGCGGCGTCGGGAAAAAAAACCACATGTTTGTCACATGTTTTACCCGATTATCTTAAATTTATCAAAAATTGTAATCTATAGTCGATTGTAGCCAATACAGTTTCCTTTTAAACTCTTTATATTAACGCAAAATTTAGCTTCAGATTAACACTTTACAGGTGTCCGTAAATTAAATTACTTTATTACAAATCATCAAACACATGGGCGTAGTCAGGGTGTCGCTCAGGGTGGGGCAACAAAGCAAAAAAAATGTACAATCAAATATTTATTGAAAACTTTTATAGCTCCCCTTTAATTCTCGTCTTACTAAATGAGCTAAGGCCAGGTGGGGCAGGTGAAAAGCCAGGGTGGGGCAAGTGCCCCACCCTGCCCCACCCTGACTACGCCCATGATCAAACACATTAATTTTGTTACAGGTTTTGTCTAATTTTCTCAGAAACTAATACTATTGACAAAAACTTATTCTACACTTTCTTGCAGTGGAGCTTCGTAAACAAACTCTCCAGCAACGTCCGTAAATGAGGGTCATTAAAAAAATAAAATAAGCAAATACATTTTTCTCACCCGATTTTCCTAAAAACCAAGCTCTATAAAAAATGTGCCCTTAGGTTGTTTTAAAATCTGAGGGCACGGCGACAGTGCCTCGCCCAATTCGCGCGCCGTTCCATCTTTTCTTGAAACATTTCAGCCGATATTTGACCTATCTAAAACTCTACTTCGGAATGAGCTACGAATCTCAAACTTTGCACAGTCGTAGATCTTCATGAAGTTAACAACCCCTCCAGTTTCATAGAATTCCATAAAGTAGTTTACGAATACGAAATTTCAAAAAACGTCGAAATTGGCACTCACGCACTCACTCATGTATAGATCATCAAAATTCTACTGTACTTCCAGACATGCTATAAAGCTGAAATTCGACAGATTGATAGAAATTATGACCAAACCCCTGGAAAAAATCAAAAAACCCAAAAATTCTAATTTACTCCCCTCCCATATACAGGTAAAGTTATGTAAAAGAAATGCTAGAGAGCTGAGCTTTGGCAGACTGATAGTAACTATGATAAAACTATAGAAAAAATTAAAACACCCCAAAATTGTAATTTACTTCCCTCCCCTATAAATGTAAAGTTATGTAAAATACCTTTGCCCACTTCCAGAAACGCTAGAGAGCTGAGCTTTTTAGGACTGAAAGGCACCATGACAAAACTAGGAAAAAGTTTAAAAGCACCAAAATTTTAATTTATTTTCCTTCCCTTTAAATGTAATGGTATGTAAAATTAACATTTCCCGCTTCCAGGAACACTAGAGAGCTGAGCTTTAGAAGGCTGATAGGAACTATGATAAAACCATAGGAGAATATAAAAAAAAACCTCAACATTTTAAATAAGGCATTGCAAAAGTTTTGAACAATTTTCCGCATATTTTACAACTTTAAAAATTAAATATTATCCAAATCCTTTAAAAAAGGAGTGAAATCATAACAAAAACATTTTATTTAAAAAAAGACAAGTACGCGCAAGTGGTATTCCGTAAAAAGAATTGAGATAAAAGTAAAGCCAAGTTCTCCAATACAAATTTTAAAACGAATGGTTCTTACTAGTTTGGAAATGTTTTTTTTAACTTTGCTTCTTCTAAGTTCGAAAACTACGATTTTTATTCTAAAACACGGCATAGGTACCTTTTTTTAAAATCGTGTCGTGGTTTAGAATAAGAATCATAGTGTTCAAATTTTTGTCTTAAGAACGTGTAATTTTCTAAAAATTCGGTGATTCCAGACTTTTTGGACGCACATTATAAAGGAACTAGTAGCCCGCGATATTCGAAAATAAGTAAGGTCAAACACTATCTTTTAGTAAAGGATAAGGTTTAAACCAGGTAACTGCACATGCGTCAAATAAAAGATAAGAGAAAATGGTACATGCAAAAGATCCGTTATATCTTCATACGACGCTGTAGGGATCAGACAATGCTACACTACTATAAAAAAATTTAAAATGTACTAGTTGAACGGGTTTTATCAAAGGTGTTTAGGTATCCAAACCAAACCGAACAGAACCGACGATGTAAGGGCCAGACAATGCTACTACTATAAAAAAATTTAAAATGCACTCGGTGAACGAGTTTTATTAAACCAACCGAACAGAATCGACGATGTAAGGGCCAGACTTTAAAATTACCAAAGTGTGTATAAAATTTATACACACGCAGAGAGTTGGGTCCTCACAATGATTTCTAGGTCCACTCGCATACACACTAAAAGCGCCCTCTACGATACTCTTAAGAAATTTGTTGGAACTAAATTCCTGTTTTTCACATGCGTTGTGAGGACCAGGAAAAATTTAAGTGAAATATATCAAAATGTTGGAAATTTTATGAGGACGACCAAAATAAGGTCCAAACGTTACGAGGTCCAGAAATTGGACCTCCCAACGTAAACGGTCCTCGCAACTCCGGTGAGGGGTTGGTGTGTGTCCTCGCAAGGTATGTTACGCCAACACACACATACAGACACACACAGACATACACACACACACACACACAAACACACACACACACAGACACACAGAGACACAGACACACACAGACACACAGACACACAGACACACAGACACACAGACACACAGACACACAGACACACAGACACACAGACACACAGACACACAGACACACAGACACACAGACACACAGACACACAGACACACAGACACACAGACACACAGACACACAGACACACAGACACACAGACACACAGACACACAGACACACAGACACACAGACACACAGACACACAGACACAAAGACACACAGACACACAGACACACAGACACACAGACACACAGACACACAGACACACAGACACACAGACACACAGACACACAGACACACAGACACACAGACAGACAGACACACAGACACACAGACACACAGACACACAGACACACAGACACACAGACACACAGACACACAGACACACAGACACTCAGACACTCAGACACACAGACACACACCTATACGGACATAAGAGGCGCTGTGGGGACTCCTACTTTTCACATGCGTTGCGCGGACCACTAGATAGAATAGAGATAAATTTAATGTTTAAAAACAAGTGATTTTTGAGGCCAGTAAGGTGGAAACCTACTCAAAATTTTCAAAAATGTCAAAATAAAGAAAATCTGTCAAACAGGTTTCACATGCGATGTGAGGTCCCTACGTTGTGAGGTCCATAAACGATGTGTGGTCCTTAGTGACGTCGGCGTCGCGGCGCCTCGAAAAGTATGAAAATCGAAATGTCGCGTCGTTGCGCGGTCCGCTACAACAAATGGCTGAGATAAGTACGATAGGGATTTATTTCCCAGACGGACCGATATTTTATATATGATGTGTGGATTTTTTGCGACACGAGGCCCTAACAGGGTAAAAATTTGGACAGCGCGTCGCTGCGTGGACTGCCTGAATTAATAGCTACTCTACAAAAATAAAAATCAAATTTGAATTTATTGGAGAAAAACTACATTTCTTGGACAGAGGTCTGTTTATGAAATTTACTTTATGCCTAGTACAATATTTATACACGCCCCACCTGGCGTAAACTTCAATACTCCACTTAGCGTAAATATGGCTAATTAATAATTTGGGCACGGTTCAAACTTGACCCCTTATATTATATATGTCTATTCTTATATTTTGAGAAAATTCTGAACTCATTCTTTCATTGCCTTGCCAATTGTGTCTGAATTCATTTCCTTAATTATTACTGAACCCATTTAGATGAAAACAGGCATAATCGTAAAAATCAATATCAACATTTTCCTAGGTATATAATTATCCAGTTCGGTTCAGTTTGCTTTATGCTCGAAATAAAAAGTTATTTTTCGACAACTACCAAAACGATTTCAACGGCTCCTAGCTTATTGTGTGGCAGAAATAAAGTTTTTTTTTATAAACCCAAAACTATTTCTAAAAAAATTCTGGATCATAAAAATAAAAGGGCCTCTTTAATGGGTCAAGTTTGATTCTGTCCGCTATTTTGGATTTTAAGACGGATTAAAAAGAAAGATTTTTATATATACAGGGTGTCCCAGAACTAATGGTACATGGTTAAACTGTACATTCCTTGGGTCAAAATATTACGATTTAGCCATACTTACCTTAGTCCAAAAGTTCGTATTAACCGAGATACAGGGTGTTAAACTTTATTTTTTCAATTCGATTTTCTTTAATAACTTTTTTACTAATTAATATTTTTGCAAAGACTAACCAGCATGTAAGTTTTTTTAAAATTGGCAAGACGATTTCGTTGAAAAATTTGATGTAAAGTGTACAGGGTGTTCCTTGGACCAATACCATTGCATAAAAATCAGTATATTTTTTTTGTGCCTCAATGTATTACAGTTTTTATGTAAAATAATGGTTTTCCCATTCTTTTTATGTAAAAAAGTTATACTGTTTTAACGTCGCTCAGAGCAACGGTTTTTGAGTTTTTTGCATTTAAAGTTTTTATTGCATGTGAGTAATCTGCATAATTTATGTATGATACTTTCTTCAATTCTTTCTACTAATTAATAATTTTGCACAAGAAATTGGGTTTAGTGATTTTTGGGCATGGAAAACTTATTATTGGTAAAAAAATAAAAATATTATACAGGGTGTTCTCTGGCTCGGTACCGTTACATTAAAATAGGTCTAACTTTTTTGTTCCTCGGTGTATACAAGATTCTATAAAATACATTAATTATTTTTTTTTTTTTAAGTGAAAAATTTATAGCGTTTAGATGTCCCTTAGAGCAACGGTTTTTAAGATATTTAAATTATTAGTTTTTATTGTATGCGTAAAAGATTTTTGATTAAATTCTTACCTACTTCATACATATTAGCTATAATCAATATTTTTTTATACCATTTTAAGATTGGATGTTTTCTTAAGAAATATTAAGTTAAAAAATATACAACATGGTTCTTGAATTATCAAAAGTTATTGTCCGTTATTGAAACGTAGGGCGATGTTTTTAATGAGGAACAAAAACTTTTTCCTATTAGTGTTTTTAAAAATAGTAAGTACGTATACTTTATTAATGCAACTATTTTTTTATTGTTTTGAAAGAAAATTATAATTATTAATAAAATTAATATTTTACTATTTTACTATTTGTTGAAAAAAATATAAAATTTCTTAAGCATGGCGCTCTCAGCAACAAAGTTAAAATTTTAAAATTGACAAATGGTAAATTAAACTTAAAATTGTTTATTAAAGCTTTGAAAATAAAAAACAATAAAATCCAATAAAGTTGCTGTCTGCGTCTATTCTGTCAAACTTTCTTAAAACTACAGAACTGTTTATAAAATTACTTAATAATTAAAATCATATTCTATTTAAAAACCTGCTTAAGTATACACCGAGACACAAAAAAAAAATACACTGATGGTTTTAATGCAATGGTAGTGGTCCAAAAAGCACCCTGTACATTGTACATCAACTTTTTCAACGGAATCGTCTTGGAAATTTCAGAAAAACCTACTTGCTGGTTAGTTTTTGCTAAAATATTAATTAGTAGAAAGAATTGAAGAAAGTATCATACATAATTTAGGCATTTCACTCACATGCAATAAAAACTTTAAATGCAAAAATCTCAAAAACCGTTACTCTGAGCGACTTTAAAACAGTATAACTTTTTTAGACAAAAAGGATGGAAAAACCATTATTTTACATAAAAACTGGTATACACCGAGGCACAAAAAAATACAGTGATTTTAAGGCAATGTTGGTGGTCCAAGGAACACCCTGTACATTGAACATCAAAATTTTCAACGGAATCGTCTTGCCAATTTCAAAAAAATTTACACGCTTCTTATTTTTTCAAAAATATTAATTAGTAAAAAAGTTATTAAAGAAAATCGAATTGAAAAAATAAAGTTTAACACCCTGTATCTCGGTTAGTACGAATTTTTGGACTAAGGTAAGTGTGGCTAAATCGTAATATTTTGACTCAGGGAATCTACAGTTTAACTATGTACCATTAGTTCTGGGACACCCTGTATATATATATATATATATATATATATATATATATATATATATATATATATATATACTCGACCGTTGTATCTTGTGACATCCAGCAAAAAGTCGGTGTTTGTGACATCCACTTTAAAACCTGGTGTTATCCAAAAATAAAAAATATGAAATGTAATAAAAAATATTTTATTTTTAATTCCATAAAAATATTTGTATAAACTCACAAATTTAGAAATAAAATTTTTCATATCTTTGTGGCGGCCATTGTATATACAAAAAATTTTGACGTTGTAACATCCCTAAATATTTGTGTTAACTTGTGACATCCAGCAATGTTGCCAAAGTTCCATAAAAATAACGGATGTAACAAATACCTCTATAAAAATAAGAAATATACACTGGATGTCACGAGGAAACAAATAACAAATAAAATATACAAAGACGTTAGGGATGTCACAGATGTGTGCAAATATGTTACAGGTATATGTATGCAAATAAGAAAAATATACACTGGATGTCACGGGGAAGAAAATAACAAATAAAATATACAAGCACGTTATTGATGTCATAATAGGCAACAAGATGAATATACGGCACACTTCGCTCACACTAGGTACTTTAATTATAGTGTACGTGTAAGCTAATATTGTCACGACTATATTTGTGACAAGTGGTATCTCTACCATATATATCACAAGGTTTGTTATTTAGTGCCCTTGTAATTGAAGGATTTAGGGGAATATGAAAATTAAGTATAAACAATCCACATTTATACATGTATTTTAAATAAGAAAACAGATTAACAGGAATAGAGGTTATTGCTATAAATAATTAAATAATGTAAAAAGAGGGATGCTGGCTGGAGAGAGTTGACCTAGAGGCCATAGGAAATAGACCTTATAGGCCGTAGAGAGTTGGCCTTATGGGCCATAAAGCGTAACCACCATAGTGAGGTTTTACTTAGGTATGTTAAGTAGGGACTACATTATTTCAGTGGTGTACTGGGTTCGTAGGATCACGTATTTCAGTGGTGTACTGGGTGTGTTTAGTAGGGACCACGTATTTCAGTGGTATACTGGGTTGATCACTTGCTAGAGTGATGCCGGTCTATTATTCAGCATCGGCTTTTATAGACGAAATTAGTGCAAGCGCAGCAATATTGGTTATTGCTATAGTAAAATGATCCGAATTTAAACTTATTTATGACAGTATAACTAAAAACTGTAATATATTTTATTCAACTCCAGACTTAAATACCTTTCTTTTGATACCACACAAGCCATGTTTTGACCTAAACTCTAATTTTTTTAATTTACCCCCACCTTTTTTTAAAAACTAAAATGTATTTTGTTTAACTCCAGACTCAATTACCTTTCGTTTAATACCACACAAGCCATATTTTCATTTAAACTCTAATTTTTGACATTTACCCCCATCCTTTTTTTAAAATAAACTAAAATGTATTTTGTTGAACTGCAGAGTCAATTACCTTTCGTTCGATATCACACACGCCATATTTTCACATAAACTCCAATTTTTAAAATCTACCCCCACCCTTTTATTTGGCTTGCGTTAGGTGGATTTTGTTCATTTTTAAATGGGACCATCTCGACCCAAGACCCAGCCTAGGTACCAAATTTCATTCAAATCGGGCAATTTGACGTTAAAAAAACTCGTCAGATTAAATTTTATCTGACTAGATTTAAAAATTCCTTATCTATTCAACTTAACTTTAGTTAAATTTCGTTGAAAAATAATGAGCCTATTATTAATTATTGTACCCTATATTCACAGTTTGTAGGTCAAATTAGATAAAAGTTGTCCGTTTTTGTATGTAACTCCCATTATCTTTTTGGACTCAGACTACAGTTTTTATCAGTCTCAATTTTTACTTTCCTAGTTCGTGCAGCAAAAGGTATTATCTTCGACGGATTTTTTTTAAGATAACTTAGAAATATTTTGTGACATTTGTTTGTTTGTATGTATGTTTATCCGGTTCGGTTCGGTTCTTCAGACTTTTGAAAAACCTGAAGCTGCACATTAAAATCGGCTTACTATATGGAAATGACTTTTCTGCCTTTTACCTTGAAATTTTTTAACTTACGTACAGCCATCTGAAAAAAGCAGTAGTTCTGGGTATTTAGGTCGCTTTATTTTTTTTTAAATCAGATTTTTAATCAATTTCTGAAAACTCCGTTACCAGAATAAAAATTGTGCGAAAATAACAAGTTTTAAATAAAAGTTTTCGTATTTTGTAATTTCTTATTTTTGACACGCTTTTATTAGCTTCACCTGTATGTTTGTAGGTAGGTATGTATGTTTGTAACTGACTCCTTTGGACTAGATTTTGACCTACTTTAAACGAACAGATTTAATTTAAACTTTGTACACTTATCAACCGGTGACAATACAATAATTTTCCAGGCGCACCCTTGGGGGTACTTCGGGGATCCGCCCCCCCCCCCAAGCCTAAGAATTTTGCAAAAACGAACAAATTTAATTTAGACTTTGTATACACTTATCAAGAACCGGTGACAACGCCAAGATTAAAAATTTCGCAGACATTTTTCATATATTTCAGGAATAAAACAATAAAATAGGTTAAAATACGGCTTAATGAGGTCTCGCTCCCCTCCCCACAAGAAATATTCCGTATTAATTTTTTCTCATTATCCTGATCAGGATAATTTATTTTTATTATTACTAGTATTATTGTGAAAATAAATCATCGGTATACTGGCAACATACACTAAGTCAAAAATTTAGTTTTGAGAAAATCGCATTTTAAGAAGTTTTGAAATTAGGAACAACATTTGAGACATTTGATTTCATTGAGAAACTCCTGAATTTTACATTATTTATGCATTGAATATTGGAGAACGTATGTAAGTACCTATGTAAAAAAAGTTATTTTTTGAAATTTTAGTAATATTTTATAGATTTTGTGAAGTCTGTGATTTAATGTATTTTTTAAATTTGGTTGTAACGGCCAGGTTTCACCATGGCTCAAAAACTAAAAAAAAATGACTTTGGGTGTATTTTGCCACTATACCGACGTAATATAGTTAATTAAAAAACACGATTTCACAGCACATTAAACTAAAAAGTAAAAAATAAATATAGTTAAAAAAACTAAAAAACACGCTAATACCTACCTGTTTCTATAATAGGACACAAAATGCACACAAATAATTCTTAATATTAGTTGAAAACAATAATGAACGAAAAATACTAGTATTATTGTGAAAAAACGTCGGGCTCTCGATATACAAAGAAAATATGGCACAAAGCGGCCCACGATTTTAGCTCACACGACTACAATACTATAGTAGTGTGAGCTTACATATCTTTGCGTTTCAGATGATTTTGAAACTTTTTTGTTGCGCCGTTAGTCTGTCTGTCTGTCTGAACCTTTCATTTTGAAATTTGTATTGGAAAACTTGGCTTTACTTTTATCTCAATTCCTTTTACGGAATGCCATTTTCGCGTACTTGGCTTTTTTTACATGAAATGTTTTTGTTATGATTTTACTTCTTTTTTAAAGGAATTGGATAATACTTAATAGTAGTAAAATATGCGGAATATTGTTCAAAATTTTTGCAATGCCTTACTTAAATTTTTGAGGTTTTTTAATTTTTTTCCATGGTTTTATCGTAGTTCCCATCAGCCTTCCAAAGCTCAGCTCTCTAGCGTTACTGAAAGTGCACAATGTTACTTTTCCATGTATAAGGGAGGGAAATAAATTAAACTTGTCGTGTTTTTAAATTTTGTCCTATAGTTTTATTATAGTTCCTATCAGTCTTCCAATGCTCAGCCCTCTAGCGTTTCTGGAAGTGGGCAATCTTACTTTTACATAACTTTACATTTATAGGGGAGCAGAGTAAATCAAAATAATGGACTTTTTAAAATTTTTCCCATGGTTTTATCATAATTTCTATCAGCATACCAATGCTCAGCTCTCTAGCGTTTCTGGAAGTGGGCAATGTTAGTTAAATATAAATTGACATTTATAGCAGAGGGAAGTAAATTAAAATGGAGTTTTTAAATTTTTTCATATAGTTTTATCATATTGTCTTTTAGTCTTAAAAAGTTCAGCTCTCTAGCGTTTCTGGAAGTGGGCAGTGTTACTTTTACATAATTTTACATTTATAGGGAAGGAAGTAAATTAGAATTTTGGGGTTTTTTTCTATAACTTTATCAAAGTTACTATCGGTCTTCCAAAGCTCAGCTCTCTAGCATGTCTGGAAGTAGGCAATGTTACTTTTACTTAACTTTACATTTATAGGGGAGGGAAGTAAATTAGAATTTTGGGGTGTTTTAATTTTTTCCTATAGTTTTATCATAGTTCCTATCGGTCTGCCAAAGCTCAACTCTCTAGCATTTCTGGAAGTGGGCAATGCTACTTTTACATAACTTTAAATGTATAGGGGAGGGGGGTAAATTAAAAATTTGGGGTTTTATGATTTTTTCCAGCGGTTTGGTCATAATTTCTATCAGTCTGCCAAATTTCAGCTTTGTAGCGTCTTTGGAAGTACAGTAGAATATTGATGATCTATACATGAGTGAGTGATTGAGTCAGTGAGTGGCAATTTCGACGTTTTTTGAAATTTCGTAACTAATTTATTACTTTATGGAATTCCATGAAACTTGGAGGAGTTGTTAACTCCATGGAGGTCTACGACTGCGCAAAGTTTGAGATTCTTAGCTCATTCCGAAGTAGAGTTTTAGGTAGGTCAAATATCGGCTGAAATGTTTTAAGAAAAGATGGTTACGGCCCGCGAACTTGGCGAGGCACTGCCGTGCCCTCAGATCTACTTACCTTTTAATTCAATAAACTTTGATTAAAAACAAAAAAACACTTTGCCGGAACAGCTTTTGATCGATTTCTACGCGGGGTCACAAATAACACGAAAACATAATTATGTAAGTGTGGATGTCACAGAGAGACGAATTTAAATCGAAGTATACATACTCAACTCAGCCCAGGGCTGGCCGATTGCGGACCGGCCGTTTGCAAAAATAGAATACCTACAGGGGCGCCCACTACGGGGGTACGAAGGGGCTAGGGCTTAGGTCACTCATCGTCAAGCAAGCTTTACAGGTAGCGAAGCCTAACTCTGATTTTATATTTTTTGGTTATAATTTTTGACATGTTATCCTCGGTTTCGCACTGGCGGCTCGTTGTTATTTTAAAAATGTGGTTTTAACACAGTCTAAAGATCTATTTAATGATGATACAGTTTCAAGATAGTTTGCAGCATAACTTTTTAATTACATAAATATATATAGTTTAGGTACCTTCATACTGTGTAAAACAACATATTCAAAATAAAACAGAACCGCCAATGCGAAACCGAGGAAAACATAATAACCAAAAAATAGAAAGCTTGACGTTAGCTTCGCTTCCTATAAAGCTTGCCTTTACGATGAGTGTCCTTAGCTAGGGCACCTCCAAGACGTAAACAGGGAGGTGCGAAGTACCCCCAAGCCTAGTCACATAGAAACTGATTACTAATCGGCTTTGCTCGGTACACAAAACATGGCCGATATTCCAGTAAGATCTATGACTACAGTACCTAGATTTAAAAAAAAAATCTAGATAATCTGGTCTAGGTACTTACCTATGTTCAGCGAATTTTTGATAAATTAAGTAGCTCTATACCTAGCTGGATATGTTTTATTTACTGACGCTGGCGCCACTTTGGGAGAATTAAGGCCCTTAATTATTATGCAAATAATATAAAATAAAAATATAAGATTTTCATTATTCAGTCTAGCAATTTATTTCCATTTTCTTTTCTTTTATATCTATATTTTTTTTCCAAATCGGCTAACCCATATGTTACTTTTTTTTTAGGTACCTAAATTATTCTTCTGAATTTTTCTTATATGTGCTACTCCTTGGAAATAAATAAATAAATATATTAGAGGCGCAATTAGGGGGGGGGGTTCTACAAAATCGTTTAAGCAGTTTCTGAACTCGTTTCTTTACAGGGTGGACCAAAAAAACCTGGACATTTTTTTTATTATAACTTTTGAACTATACAATCGATATTAATGGGACAAACTGCACTTGCCAAAGAATTAATCAGAGTTTTGACTAATTTATCATTTTTTGTCTGCCATCTCAAAATCCAAGATGGCGCACGAAATTAAAATGTACCTTTCAAAGATGCTCGTTTATTCTTGTGTTGCGAATATGTTCTAATTATTTTTTTAAATTAGTAAGAAAGCTGCGTTCTTGCCAGACACGACAAGGTACGACTCAGCAAAATTGGTTCAGTGGTTCTATAAAAAAATATTTTTGTTCAACCATTGTTTTGCATATTATACGATTGTTTGCCAATCATGTCTGCATTTATTTACTTATAAATTCATTACTACTGAACCGATGTTAGTGGAAATAAACAACATCCTGGTGAGAATTGATTGCTTTTTTAAGATCATGATCAAAGTTCAAATTGTGAAAGGCTTTCGCGGCCGTCGTCCAATGGTGGGTGTGCTTTCGGGCTGTTCGGCCGTCGTCGTTGGAAATTCGTTCACAACGTTTCGCCATCTCGAGTGGATGGCATCTTCAGGAGATGTTGACTGTTTGTCGGCTTCTCGAAGACTGGACTGGACAAACAGTCAACGTCTCCTGAAGATGCCATCCACTCGAGATGGCGAAACGTCGAGAACGAATTTCCAACGACGACGGCCGAACAGCCCGAAAGCACACCCATTATGATCAAAGTTATCGCCATCTTAAATTTTAAGATGGCGGATAGAATTATTCTTGATTCTTTAAAATGGCGTGTTTACTCTTATTTTCCGAAAATGTTTTAGATTTTTTTTAATCTATGAAAAAGCACTACTTTTTCCCCACACAACGAGGTAAAAATTATTAAAATCAGTGTGGTGGTTCTCAAAATATCAATTTTTGCTTCAACCATTGTTTTAGAGATTATACGATTGTATTGCCAATCCTGCCTGCATTAATTTTCTTATAAATTCTACCAATTTTAGTGAAACACAAAAAATCGTGGTAAGAATTGATTGCTCTTTAAAGATTATAATCGAAATTTGCCGCCATCTTAGAATTTAAGATGTCGGACAGAAATTGCCAATGCAATCGCATAACTTGTAAAACAATTGTACAAAATCAGATTTTGTGAGAACCACTTCGCCGATTTTATTAAATTGTACTTTATTAAGCGGGAGAAAAGTAGTACTTTCCAATAAATTAATAAAAAAAACTAAAACATTTTCGAAAATTAAGAATAGAAGTGCCTCTTTGAAGGATCAAGTATGGTTCTGTCCAACATCTTAACTTTTAGGATGGCGGCAAATTTCGATTATAACCTTGAAAGAAAAATCAATTCTCACAATCATTTTTCTTATTTCACTAAAATCGGTTTGGTAATAATGATTTATAAGGAAATGAATGCAGACAGGGTTGGCAATGCAATCGTATAATCTGTAACACAATGACGAAAACAGAAATAGGTTTTTTGAGAACCAATACACCGATTTTGCTAATTTGTACCTTGTTGTGCGCGGGAAAAGTAGTGCTTTTCTATAAATTAAAAAAAAATCTAAAATATTTCCAGAAAATAAGAATAAACCCACCATTTTTAAGAATCAAGTATGATTCTGTCCGCCATCTTAAATTTTAAGATGGCGATAAATTTTGATCATGATCTTTAAAAAACAATCAATTCTCGCCAGGATGTTTTTTATTTCATCAAAGTCAAAGGTTCAGTAGTAATAAATTTGTAAGGAAATAAATGCAGACATGACTGGCAAGGCAATCGTATAATTTTCAAAACAATGGTTGAAACAAAAATATTTTTTTTTAGAACCATCAAACCGATTTTGCTGATTCATACCTTGTGCGTGGCAAGAACGCAGCTTTTCTACTAATTTAAAAAAATAATTCAAACGTGTTTGCAACATAAGAATAAACCAGCATCTTTAAAGGGTACATTTTAATATTGTCCGCCATCTTGGATTTTGCGATCGCTGACAACTATTTATAATTAGTCAAAACTCTGATTAATTCTCTGCCAAGCGCAGTTTGTCCCATTAAGGTCGATGGTATAGTACAAAAGTTATAATGAAAAAAAATTGTGCTGTTTTTTTTTTGGCCCACCCGGTATATATGTATTCATTGATTTACAAGAATTCTAATTTAATTCGGCAGATTTGTTTTTGTAAAAAAATCACTGAATAGAGCTAAAAATATACTATTATAAATCAGTACGTTTTGACGTAGCTAGATTAAAATTTAGCGCTCTTTTTACTCATCTGACTTTAACTACGTGGTAAAAAGGAGGACGGAGAAAGCAATTCACAAATAGTATCAAGTCCCTATCCAAGTCCGTTAGTTAATTCACTTTTGCTCTGAGGTACAGGAAGAAATATTTATTTATATTTTATATTTATATTCCCAATAAGCTAGCTAACATTATTTATTATGCTAACATTTTTAAATATTTTTACAAAGATGCAAGTCAAGTGAATCGCTGGACCACATAACAACAGCCGCCCCAAAATAAAAAATAAACCAAATTTAATTAATAAAATAGGCATAATGCAAAGTTGTCGCTTTGACGGATGTTACAAGTGCGTGCAATTAAGATGAAAATATACATTGGATGTCACAGAGTGATGAATATCAATTGGATCGATTCTTGAATATACTCGCGCCAATATACATGGAAATTTTGGCGTCAAAATTTTTTAAAAATTTTTCTGTATTCTTCATCAGACTCATGGTATTCTATGACATCCATTTAATTTAGGTACACCCGGGCCCTCCCCATCAGGACTGTACCAAAAACATGGAAAAACGTTGTGACATCCGAATTTGGATGTCACGGAGTCGAAGGATGTCACAAGATACCTAAAATTTTTACGCCTGGATGTCACAACGATCAGCGGATATCTATATATATATATATATATATATATATATATATATATACACGTTTTTTCACCGAAAACTGTTTATGGCCTATATCTTAAAAACGGTAACGAATTTGGAAAAACCCTCGGACACGTCGATTTTGTTTGCGAGGGGGACACTTTTTGGCTATCTTGAAATTTTTGTAGCACGCACCATCTTCGAGGGGTATACTTTACCCCTATATTTTGAATAGGGAAAGTGGGTCTAGTAGTACTTTGTTTTGAAGTTCGCTTGAATATCTTTCGAAAATCCATCGATTTCTTTTTGAGATATTTGCTTTCAGATTTTCAAATTTAACATGAAACAATAAAATAAAAATTAAATCCGAAAAATATAAAATTTTTGATTAAATTATTATTTTTTTAGTCCATGTTCAATTTGAAAGTTTGAGGGCAATTATCTCAAAAACTAATAGATAGATTTTTGAAAATCTTACACGGTTGTAAAGAGATTAAAAAGGCCTTCATTACAAGTTATCACTAGACCCACTTTCCCTAATCAAAATATAGGGGTAAAGTATACCCCTCGAAGGGGGTTCGTGCTACAGACATTTCAAGAAAGTTAGTTTTTTTTCAGTTTTCAAAAAAACTAAGCATTTTAGAGAAAAAATGTTACAATACCTTTTTAGAGAACATAAAATGTTCTTTTAAATAGCGTATTACAAAGTAGTGTTTAAGCTATTATTGGCACTACAGGGACGTCCGCATATTGAGGTGATTTTTTTCTAATTTTTTTTTTATTTATTTTGCTAAAAACTAAGCTTTTGGAAAAACCTTGTTTTGCTCTATTTTGTTGAAAATATAATTATCTTTAAAACGATATGTATCTAGTGTGTTTTTGTAAACAGGGAACACTCATAAAGAATATACGCATGAATAGTGAATTTTTTTAATCACAAACGCCCCTGGTGTATTAACGGCTATGTAAATGTTATAACTACACACATGGTTCAAAAGAAAATTTAATTGTCGATAACACATGGTAAAACGTTTTTTTCGGTAGAGCTGGTTTTATAAAAAATTGGTAAAATACTTGATAACAATACTTTTTTTTGTGATTAAAAAAAAATCCCTAAATATGTTGTATATTGAGTGTTTCCCGTTACCCACAACCCACTAGATTAAACCAGTGGCTTTAGTTGGATTGCCTAAAATGGTAATAAAACACAAAAAAAACACGAAAAAGAAAACAAGTATTTTTTGATTCAACCAGTGGTTTTAGTTGGATTGCCTAAAATGGCAATAAAACACAAAAAAAAAACGAAAAAGAAAATAAGTTTTTTTTGGTTAAACCAGTGGCTTTACTTGGATTGCCTAAAATGGTAATAAAACACCAAAAAAAAAAACGAAAAAGAAAACATGTATTTTGTTAATTAATCCAGTGGCTTAGGGGCCCATATATTGGAATGCCTAAAATGGAAATAAAACAATAAAATGAAAACAAAATTCTACATCAAAACGAAAACAAAGGTCATGCGATGCGATTTCACACATGCGCAAAAATAAAAATATCTATTTTTTTTTTAATTTTAATATTTATATTTATTTTTATTTGTATAAACCCAGCATAAGAAACTATGGCTGAATACTAACCAAACAAATCCTGAAGTCCGCCTTTAAAATATTGTAGTTCAAGGGGCCGACTACTGGTTTTGAAAAAAATATTCAGTCGGCCGCCCGGCCGACTAGTAGATTTTTAGAATTATGCGCTACCAGTAGTCGGCCATCAGAAAAAAAACTGGGTTGTGATTATTTTTTACAAGCTTTTATTTGCTTTTATTTAGCTTCAGATGTTCTGTATAACTAACTATCAAATTTTGTGAAGCGTTTTTGACACACTTCCCATTATCCGATTTGGATGAAATTTGGTAGACACATAGTGAACCGAACCGAACCGAACCGAACCGAACCGTCCCATGACAATACAACATTAAGAAAAAAATATCCTCCCACCCCTACCCCCACCCCTTCTATAGAAAAATGTGATTTTGACACACTTCGCGTTATCCGATTTGGATAAAATTTGGTATACACATAGTGGTCCGATGATAATACAATAATAAGAAAAAAATATCCTTCCAACCCTACCCCCACCCCCCTCCATAGAAAAATTTGTTTTTGACACACTTCCCGTTATCCGATTTGGATGAAATTTGGTATACATATAGTGATCCAATGAAAATACAATATTAACAAAAAATATCCTAACCATCCCTACCCCCACCCCCTTAATAGAAAAATGAGTTTTTGACACACTTCCCCTTATCCGATTTGGATGAAATGTGGTATTCACATAGTGGTCCGATGGCAATACAACATTTAAAAAAAATATCCTCCCACCCCTACCCTCACCTCCTTCAATAGAAAGTGCATTTTTGACACCCTTCCCATTATCTGATTTGGATGAAATTTGATATACATATAGTGGTCCGATGACAATACAACATTGAAAAAAAAAATCCTGCTAGATTGATTCTTGCAAATAGTGATATTTAATTGATACGGATATCTTATCGTGCTAACATCGTCAAAATTTCCATCAGTCGGCCATCGCTTTTATTATTATGATAATATTAGAATGTTAGAAGAGAGAGAGAGAGAATTATTTTTTAATTTTTAGTGCATTTTATAAAAGCTTGTGACTTAAAAAATTTTATTTACCAATTTATTTACGATTTTTAGCTTTAAATTACTACAAAAATACCTCCCAAATAATATGCAATCCAAAATTTAGTAAGCAGACTTTACAGTTTGCTAAAAAATACTATTTCCCACACCACCTACATGTAGCAAAAATCTTAAAATTTCGTACTTTAAACGAACATAACGTGAACGGCAACACACGGCACGGTCATTTTAAAATGACAGTATTTTCTATTTATATAAAAACTCTTGGTATGAATAGAAAAATGGAATAAAAATGCATAGGATTAGCGCTGAATTTTCTAGGCACAGTCGAACCTCTATAACTCGAACTCAAGGGACAACCAAAACAGTTCTAGTTATGGAAAGTTCGAGTTATAGAAATTCGAATTAAACTGGTTAAAATACATATAAAAAAAAGCAGGGACCACTTTAAAGGTTCGAGTTATAAAGGTTCGACTGTACATTATTTTTCTTATTTTTTTATAAAAATGACCAAGATTGCCGAGTACCGGTTAACGATCATTTTATTTTCAAGAAAAAAATAAAGATTTTTTAGAAAGCTTAGTTTTTAAGAAAAATAAAAAAAGCAAGAATTTTTTTTTTAAATAATAAAAAAATTAACCTCAATATGCGGACGCCCCTGGAGTGTCGATAATAACTTTAAAACAATTTTGTGACAAACCGTTTAAATGAACATTTTATTTTCTCTAGAAAAGGTCTTTTAAGATTTTTCCCTAAAATGCTTGGTTTTTTGAAAACTGAATCAAACCTAAAAAAACATAATTTTTTTTGTGATCTTAAAAAATAACCCCAATTTATGAATACCAATTAAGTGCTAACTGTAGACTTGGCCCACTTTGGTGATACATCGTTTAAAAGATAATATAATTTTCCATAATTAAGTTGATTATGTATACACACTTTCTGTAACTTTTTGAGAAAATGACATAAAACTGAATAATTTCGGTTTATTTTGCATATATATATACCATAAAAATAATTACGCACTGTAATAACTGTCAAGCACCTGAATTTGCCGAATTATGAAATACAAATGGCCCTCTCTAGGCACGTGCCCGGCGTTAAGGGGTTTGATTAACTGGACCTCACATCGTAGTAATGTAACCGAATTTTTACACATGACCAAGAGACGCACGGATAGGTGTTGGCGTAACATACCTTGTGAGGACACACGCCAACCCCTCACCGGAGTTGCGATGTCCGCTGTGTTTAGACCGTATTTCGGCACTCTTCATAAAATTTTAAAAATCACTTAAATTTTTACCTGGACCACACAACGCATGTGAAAAACAGGAATTTAGCTCCAACAAATTTCTTGAGAGTATCGTAGAGTGCGCTTTTAGTGTGTATGCGAGTGGACCTAGAAATCATTGTAAGGACCCAACTCTTTGCGTATGTATTGTGTAAATTTAACACACACTTTGGTAATTTTCAAGTATGGACCTTACATCGTCGGTTCTGTTCGGTTTGGTTTGGATACCTAAACGCCTTTGATAAAACGTGTTCATCAAGTGCATTTTTTAATTTTTTATAATAGCATAGAATTGTCTGATCCTTATAGCATCGTATAGATATTAGGGACCTATTCCATCTCCCATTTTTCTCAAGCCAAGTTTAGAAAAACATTTCCAAACTAGTAAGAATCTTTCATTTTGAAATTTGTATTAGAGAACTTGGCTTCACTTTTATCTCAATTCTTTTTACCAAATATCGTTTTTGCGTACTTGGCTTTTTTTGACATGAAATGTTTTTATTATGATTTTACTCCTTTTTAAAAGGATTTGAATAATATTTAAGTTTTAAAGTAGTAAAACATGCGGAATATTGTTCAAAACATTTTTTATTTCGTAAGCTAATAAACTTTTTTAATGCCTTATTAAAACTTTTGAGGTTTTTCTGAAGGCACGGCAGTGCCTCGCCAAGTTCGCGCTGCCGTACCATCTTTTCTTGAAACATTTCAGCCCATATTTGACCTATCTAAAACTGTACTTCGAAATGAGCTACGAATCTCAACCTTTGCACAGTTGTACCCCTTCATAGAGCTAACAACCAGTTTAAGTTTCATGAACTTCACTAAAGTAGTAAAGTAGTTACGAAATTTCAAAAAACGTCGAATTTGCCACTCACTCACTGACTCACTCACCCATGTATAGATCATCAAAATTCTACTGTACTTCCAGACATGCTACAAAGATGAAATTTGGCAGACTGATAGAAATTATGACCAAACCCCTGGAAGAAAACCCAAAATTCTAATTTACTCCCCTCCCCTATACATGTAAAATTATTTTAAAAGTACGAAAATAGGAACTATGATAAAACTATAGAAAACATTTTAAAAACATGAAAATTTTAATTTACTTCCCTCCCCTATACATGCAAAATTATGTAAAAGTAACATTGTCCACTTTCAAAAACGCTAGAGAGCTGAGCTTTGGAAGGCTGATAGGAACTATGATAAAACCATGAGAAAAATTCAAAAGACCTCAAAATTTTTGACATTGCAAAAGTTTTGAACAATATTCCGCATAGTTTACTACTTTAAAAATTAAATATCCAATCCCTTTAAACAAAAAGTGAAATCATAACAAAAATATTTCAAAAAAAAGCCAAGTACGCGAAAATAGCATTCCGTAAAAAGAATTGAGATAAAAGTAAAGCCAAGTTCTCCAATACAAATTTCAAAATGAAAGGTTCTTACTAGTTTAGAAATGTTTTTCTAAACTTGGCTATTACGGCTGTAAATGACTCTTAGGCACAGTGCTAAATTGAAGTTTGGCTGCAATAGCAAAGTTTAAAAAAAAACATTTCCAAACTAGTAAGAACCTTTCATTTTAAAATTTGTATTGGAGAACTTGGCTTTACTTTTATCTCAATTCTTTTTACGGAATGCCATTTTCGCGTACTTGGATTTTTTTACATGAAATAATTTTGTTATGATTAATTTTTTCACAAGTTTTTATTATAGCCTATCAGCCTTTCAAATCTCAGCTCTCTAGCATTCCTGGAAGTGGACAATGTTACTTTTACATAATTTTACATTTATAGGGGAGGGAAATTATTTAAAATTTTGGGGTTTTTAAATTTTTTCCTATAGTTTTATCGTATTTTTTATCAGTCTGCCAAAGCCCAGTACTCTAGCGCTTATTGAAATGGGCAATTCTACTTTTACATAACTTTACATGTATCGGGAAGGGAATAAATCAGAATTTTGCGTTTTTTTGTTCGAAGGGTTTGGTCATAATTTCTACCAGTCTGCCAAAATTCAGCTTTGTAGCATGTCTGGAAGTACAGTAGAATTTTGATGATCTCTACGTGAGTGAGAGAGTGAGTGATTGAGTAAGTGGCAATTTCGACGTTTTTTTTTAAATTTTGTAACTACTTTACTAGTTTATGGAAGTCCATGAAACCCGGAGGGTTTATTTTTTGAGAAAATTTGGAAAACTCTAAACATTTTAGGTTTTGGGGAGTCTAGGGGGTTTTTGGGGGTTTTTGCAGCTAAAATTTAAAAAACTAATATAATTTATGTTAGATTTTACACATTTTTGATGCATTTCTGTGTCATTGTGGCTCTAGAGCGTTAACTTGGGGAGGATAAAAAAATTTGCCCAAAAACTGGCTTGGTAACATCAAGACCGTTAACCTGTGACCTATTCTTAACTAGAATCCATGGTCAAACTTTGGTTCTCATATTTACCATAATCAACTACCTTTGGCGCCTGCATTAATATCTCAAGGCACCTTAAATAATATGAAGAATAGTAATATTAGCAATATATTTTATAACATATTTGTTATGTTATGAAAAAAAAAACAGATTTGAGAATTAATTTTTTTTAAATAATTATTATTTTTATTGTAATGCTGAATTCCAAAAAATGTCAATTGTCTGTTGTCATTTTTAAGAAAGTTATTAAAAAAATATATTTTATTTTGACACCCTATATCTAAAAACAAAACAAAAAAAAATATATATATATATACCTAGTGGCGCACCTATGAATTTTTCCTGGAAGGGGGTTCGGTTCGGTTCGAGGGGAGGCCTCATGATGTCGTATTTTGTGCTATTTTATCGTTTTATTTATGAAATATGTGGAAAATACATAAAAAAATCTTAGGTTTGGAGGGGGGTGGGGCGCGGCTCAAAAAATAACAAAATATTGATTCGATTTTAATTTTTTGTTTTGTATTTGATCGCTTGATAAGATTTAGCAAATTAATTAAAAGTAATATTGATTTTGCTCTCGCATGTCTCTTTTTCGAGATATAGATCAAAAACTGAAAATTTAAAAACTGTTCTTTTTAAAAACACAAGGTCGGTTTTCTCATCTTTGCAGTATCTGGGTGAGATGAGGAATGTTAATTTTGTGGTTTTTTAAAGAAATTGATTCAAACCGACGGCGACTCTGTCTAGTAGATCAAAAACAAAAATCCAAAATTTTCTGAGATAGTCCCATTCAAATGTTTAAGGCTATACGCTGGAATGTACCTCGGAAACTATCAAACCGATCTAAATTTGATTTTTGTTTTTAAATAAGAGGGGCTTTCCTATGACTCCCGTAAAAAAAGTAGGGAGGATGTATTCTAAAAACTCGATTTAAAAAAAAATAGTTGACTTTCCTATGTTCACATGATTCTTTTTACAATTATTATTATTTTAGAAACAAAATTTCGGACTTCCATTGTCTTTATTTATGTTAAAGTATCTCTTTCCGTTTTCAAGTGTAAACTATTTACACTTGAAAATGGTCCGAGATACTTACTAACCAAAACGTCGTGTTTAAAATAAATAATGACAATGAAAGGCCGAATTTTTTTTTCTACTTTATCATTGTCTACGAGTTTTAAACAAGGAATTCCTTTGTTATGGGTTCACTCGCTGGCACCATTTATGTCAAGAAATAACACAAAGATTTGATGAGGAAAAAAGCTGGAGAGGGCGGTTCGGTTTTGCTCCAGGCGGCCAGTAGTCTAGCGACGCCGACGGCCTTGACATCATTTAAATTACAGCCACCTTTTTCACTTAAATATTAAAAAAAATTATAAATTTATTTATTGGTTCTTCTATAGATACCGATTACACCAAGATAAAAATTTTTAAAAAATGTTGCGATTCCTTAAATCTACAGGGTGTTTTATCTTCTTAATTGGCCAAAGCATATCTATGGTTTATGATTTTACCTGAAAAAATACAAGCTTTGCAAAAAAAATATACTACTGTTTAGAAATAAGAACAAGAGGCGTTAGGAAAAAATAATAAAAATGACAAATAATCGCATCAATGACCTTAGTACATGACAATAAATTTAAAAAACCGCCATTTTGAAAATGTGACACACATTTTTCTAATTAGAC
Organism: Aspidapion aeneum; assembly: GCA_963576565.1. Classification (NCBI taxonomy): domain Eukaryota; kingdom Metazoa; phylum Arthropoda; class Insecta; order Coleoptera; family Brentidae; genus Aspidapion; species Aspidapion aeneum. The sequence goes on from OY755040.1 coordinate 79,487,236, forward strand.
TAGGTACCTATTCCCACACGTTTATGACACTGGACGCCCTATACAGGGTGCCCCAAATTCGATTTCTTTGAAAAGTCTCGACCCTCCCTTCCAAATGTCTAGTAAAAAGGAAAGCGATTTTTTTTAAACTATGCGCTTTGGGAGCGGGGCTTAACTTGCCTAAAAAAATACCTAAAAAAATTAAATACTGAGTGATACGTTTCTTTAAAGGAAACTTTTCACTGGCTATTTCACTTTATAGCTAAGTATACCCTAAAAATTAAAAGTTCAGATGAAATTCAACTAAATAGTTATATTCAAAATAGACTATACAAAAACGATTTGAGCAGAAATTCAATTTGTATGAACATTAAAGTGATAGCCTCCCTCCCAAAACGCAGAGTTATATAACAGTGCAGGACTAGGTATTCTAATTAGAAAAATGTTCCACAATGTTGGTAGCCGATAAGGTTTTAAACAGTGGAAGGCCAAGGCCCGTCTTGGCCCTTCAATTTGACGCCGCTGATGTCATATGCAAGGAGGTCTCAGAATAAAAAAAAGATATTTTCCTTAAAGGAAAACATCTTTTTTCAATAAAACGTATATTGATTCACACGTTGGACGCCTCAATAGGACTGTTCTCTTGCCCATATACATATAAGTACGGCCAAGGCCTCCGCGCACTTACACAAGAATTTTTCTCTTTTGGCATTTATACTTCTCAGCCCACTCTAAAATTTTTAAAGGCAATAGACAAATATTGGAGCATCTTTTTTCAAAAAATATAAAAAATCAAAGGGATCACATTTTCAAAATGACGATTTTTTAAATTTATTGTCTTGTACTTTTTCTTATTTCTAAACAGTAGTAAATTTTTTTTTTCAAAGTTCGTATTTTTTCAGGAAAAATAATAAACCATAAACACCCTGTAGATCTAAGGAATCGCAAATTTTTTTAAAATTGTTTATCTTGGTGTAATTGGTATTTATAGAGGAACCAAAAAATATATTTTTTTAAAATCAAAATTGCAAAAGGTGGCTGGTTTGACATGGAAAGCACCATATAATATAATTATTTTGTTGACCACCTGTGCGTTAACACTCTTGCACATGTGACCTATGAAAATTCGGACCTAGCACACGATGTGAGGTCGCCCTGTGCCCTGTATCCCAAAATCCTATTATTTTATTATGTGATAATTTTGTATAAGTATAAAACTCTATTTCAATCTTGTATGTGTATAAAATGCTTTTTTTAATAGGCGGCTAAAATGATTAACTTACACACTTGACTGCATCTCAAAACTCCTATTTTACTTTTGTATTTGCATTCATATCATTTGATAAATGAATGTGTGAAGTAGCACTTTTTTTCTCGAGCCAAAAGTTTGCTAAGGATGCATAGGGTAGCTCATGAAAGGTAACAATTTGCTTATGGATTTAAACACTTTTTGACACGTGAATATCTGAGGGCACGGTAGTGCCCGGTCAAGTTCGCGCAGCTGCTGTACCATCTTTTCTTGAAACATTTCAGCCTATATTCGACCTATCTAAAACTCAACTTCGGAATGAGCTACGAAACTCAAACTTTGCGCAGTCGTAGATTTTTATAGAGCTAACTACTTCAAGTTTCATAGACTTCCATAAAGTAGTAAAGTCGTTACGAAGTTTCAAAAAACGTCGAAATTGCCACTAACTCACTCACTCACTCACTCCTCTTCCCTATACATTTAAAGTTATGTAAAAGTAGCATTGCCCACTTCGCGAAATGCTAGAGAGTTGAGCTTTGGCAGACTGATAGGAAATATGATAAAACTATAGAAAAAAATTAAAACACCCCAAAATTCTAATTTACTTCCCTCCCCTAGTCATAGGTAAGTAAAAGCAACATCGCCTAGTTCCAGACATGCTAGAGAGCTGGGCTTTGGAAGACCGATAGTAACTATGATACAGTTATAGAAAAACATTAAAACACCCCAAAATTCTAATTTACTTCCTTCCCCTATAAATGTAAAGTTATGTCAAAGTAACACTGCCCCCTTTCAGAAACGCTAGAGAGCTGAACTTTTTAAGACTGAAAGACAATATGATAAAACTATATGAAAAAATTTAAAAACACCAACATTTTAATTTACTTCCCTCTCTTATAAATGTAAATTTATATAAAACTAACATTGCCCACTTCCAGAAACGCTAGAGAGCTGAGCATTGGAATGCTGATAGAAAGTATGATAAAACCATGGGAAAAAATTTATAAAGGCCAATATTTTCATTAACTCTCCTCCCCTATAAATGTAAAGTTATGTAAAAGTAACATTACCCACTTCCAGAAACGCTAGAGAGCTGAGCACTGGAAGACTGATAGGAACTATGATAAAAAAAATTTAATTTATTTCCCTCCCCTATACATGTAAAGTTATGTAAAAGTAACACTGTGCACTTTGAGAAACGCTAGAGAGCTGAGCTTTGGAAGGCTGATAGGAACTACGATAAAACCATGAAAAAAAATTAGAAAACCTCGAAAATTTAAGTAGGGCATTGCAAAAGTTTTGAACAATATTCCGCATATTTTACTACTTTAAAAATTAAGTATTATCCAATTCCTTTAAAAAAGAAGTGAAATCATAACAAAAACATTTCATGTAAAAAAAAGCCAAGTACGCGAAAATGGCATTCCGTAAAAAGAATTGAGATAAAAGTAAAGCCAAGTTCTCCAATACAAATTTCAAAATGAAAGGTTTTTACTAGTTTGGAAATATTTTTTTAAACTTGGCTATTACGGCTGTAAATGACTCTTAGGCACAGTGCTAAATTGAACCTAAAAAAAGGGGCCGTTGAAATCGGTTTGGTGTTTGTCGAAAAATAACTTTATTTCAAGCAACGAACTGGATAATTATATATAGGAAAATTTCGATATTGATTTTTACAATTATGCATTTTTTCATCAAAATAGGTTCAGTAATAATGAGTCAATGAGGAAATTAATACAGACACAATTGGCAAGGCAATGAGAGAATAAGTTCAGAACTTTCTCAAAATATCAAAATATACAAGACGTATAAGTGGTCAAGTTTGATTCTATTCACCATTTGGATTTTAAGATAACTGAAATTGGTTAAAATGTTCGTAGGGCCTCGTATCGTAAAAAATCCACACATCACATAAAATATCGGTCCGCCTGGGTAATAGATCACTATCGTCCTTATCTTAGCCATTTGTTCTAGCGGACCGCGCAACGACCGACGCAACATTTCAAGTTTCATACTTTTCGAGGTCTCAAGGTACCTCACATCGTTTATGGACCTCACAATATGGGGACCTGTTTGACAGATTTTTTTCTATTTTGACATTTTTAAAAATTTTAAGTAGGTTTCCACCTTACTGGAGCACCTCAAAAAACAGTTATTTTTAAACATTTCATTTATCTCTATTCTATCTTGTCGTCCGCGCAACGCATTTGAAAAATAGGAATACCCACAGCGCATCTTATGTCCGTATAGGTGTGGTCACCAAAATAATTATATTATTAGGGCTGTAATTTAATGATGTGCCATACTAACGCGTGGTAGGAAGTCAACAGCAAAAAAAAATATACAGTGTGTCCCCGGATGGAGTTGACAAGAGGAAAAAATCCTATATGTTTGATTTTACGAAAAAAACTCACTCTTTATAAAAAATTCTTGTTGCCTGTTGAAAAATAAAGATTGCCATAATGGGGTGTTATCAAATCTAATATAATATAATATGGTAATATAAAAAATCTATCTATCTAGATTTATTTTGCTGATTGTCATATTGATTTTCAAGTAATAGGTTCTACATTCTAAAATGTTTACAAAAGCAGAACGGATTGTTTGTTCATCAAATGATTAACTTTTAAAAATGAACACCTGGTTAGGTTTTGTTTCCCTAGATTTTGTTATGTTGTGATACAAACCCTTTTGTTTACATAACATTTTGCTTTACTGAACAAATACGGTCCTCTTCCTCTTGGATTATTTTATGTTTCTGAATTGGATAACACCTTGTACTTCTAATCAAGGATATATCGTTATCTCAGTTTGTTGACAAGCAGAATTTTTTATAAAAACTGATATTTATCGTGAAATTAAAAATAACGATTTTTGTCCTCTTTTACATGTTTCTTAATTTAATAACACCCTGTATATCTAATCAAAGATTTTATTATGGTAATCTTAATTTTTCAACAAGCAGATTTTTTTATAAAGAGGGAGTTTTTTTCGTAAAATCAAAAATAAATGATTTTTTCCTCTTGTCAACTCCATCCGGGGACAGACTGTATAATATAGGTATAACATGGCGCCAGCAGCGGCGCGTGTTCTTAAGTAGTGTATAATTTCTGAAGTAAATAAAATTTTACATATTGCCAGAGAACACCAGTTATTTCTTCGATGATATTACAAACATATTATGGATTTTGAAAAAATATTATGTGGTTTGAAAAAAGTGTAGGGGCCAGGGGGGAGGGGCCTTGGGACACCCGATTTTCTTAAAAACCAGGCTCTATATCAAAAATGTGATATCTGCTTTATTTTAGACAATTATATTTCCTTTTAAATGATGTAATAAGGCAAGATCAGGAAGAATAATTTAGGGGGTCAGTATTTTACATTAATTTTAAAAAATCACTAAACTTACCAATGTTCTACAAGTTTTATCCAATTTTCTCAGAAATTAAGCCTGGTTATGGTATTGTAGAAAATAAAATTCCCTTTTCCACAATATGTATATATTTTAGTGGGATCAATTTAATACCAGCGGCGTCGGGTAAAAAAACCACATGTTTGTCACATGTTTTACCCGATTATCTTAAATTTATCAAAAATTGTAATCTATAGTCGATTGTAGCCAATACAGTTTCCTTTTAAACTCTTTATAATAACGCAAAATTTAGCTTCAGATTAAAACTTTACAGGTGTCCGTAAATTAAATTACTTTATTACAAATCATCAAACACATGGGCGTAGTCAGGGTGTCGCTCACGGTGGGGCAACAAAGAAAAAAAATGTACAATCAAATATTTATTGAAAACTTTTATAGCTCCCCCTTTAATTCTCGTCTTACTAAATGAGCTAAAGCCAGGTGGGGCAGGTGAAAAGCCAGGGTGGGGCAAGTGCCCCACCCTGCCCCACCCTGACTACGCCCATGATCAAACACATTAATTTTGTTACAGGTTTTGTCTAATTTTCTCAGAAACTAAGCTCTATTGACAAAAACGTATTCTACACTTTCTTGCAGTGGAGCTTCGTAAACAAACTCTCCAGCAACGTCCGTAAATGAGGGTCATTAAAAAAATAAAATAAGCAAATACATTTTTCTCACCCGATTTTCCTAAAAACCAAGCTCTATAAAAAATGTGCCCTTAGGTTGTTTTAAAATCTGAGGGCACGGCGACAGTGCCTCGCCAAATTCGCGCGCCGTTCCATCTTTTCTTGAAACATTTCAGCCGATATTTGACCTATCTAAAACTAATTCGGAATGAGCTACGAATCTCAAACTTTGCACAGTCGTAGATCTTCATGAAGTTAACAACCCCTCCAGTTTCATAGAGTTCCATAAAGTAGTTACGAAATTTCAAAAAACGTCGAAATTGGCACTCACGCACTCACTCATGTCTAGATCATCAAAATTCTACTGTACTTCCAGACATGCTATAAAGCTGAAATTCGGCAGATTGATAGAAATTATGACCAAACCTCTGGAAAAAATCAAAAAACCCAAAAATTCTCGTAGATCTACATGAAGTTACCAACCCCTCCAGTTTCATAGAGTTCCATAAAGTAGTTACGAAATTTCAAAAAACGTCGAAATTGGCACACACGCACTCACTCATGTATAGATCATCAAAATTCTACTGTACTTCTAGACATGCTATAAAGCTGAAATTCGGCAGATTGATAGAAATTATGACCAAACCTCTGGAAAAAATCAAAAAACCCAAAAATTCTAATTTACTCCCCTCCCCTATACAGGTAAAGTTATGTAAAAGAAATGCTAGAGAGCTGAGCTTTGGCAGACTGATAGAAACTATGATAAAACTGTAGGAAAAAATTTAAAAACACCAATAATATAATTTACTTCCCTCCCCTATAAATGTAAAGTTATGTAAAATTAACACTGCCCACTTCCAGAAACGCTAGAGAGCTGAGCTTTAGAAGGCCGATAGTAACTATGATAAAACTATAGAAAAAATTAAAACACCCCAAAATTCTAATTTACTTCCCTCCCCTATAAATGTAAAGTTATGTAAAATACCTTTGCCCACTTCCAGAAACGCTAGAGAGCTGAGCTTTTTAGGACTGAAAGGCACCATGACAAAAATATAGGAAAAAATTTAAAAACACCAAAATTTTAATTTACTTCCCACCCCTATAAATGTAAATGTATATAAAAGTAACATTGCCCACTTCCAGAAACGCTAGGGAGCTGAGCTTTGAAAGGCTGAAAGGACCTATGAGGAAACCATGGAAAAAATTTAAAAACCCCAAACTTTTAATTTGCTCCCCTCGGTAAAGAGCTGAGCTTTGGAAGGCCGATAGGAACTATGATAAAACTCTGAAAGAAAATTAAAAACCCCAAATTCTAATTAGCTTCCCACCCCTATAAATGTATAGTTATGTAAAAGTAACATTCTCCACTTCCAGAAACGCTAGAGAGCTGAGCTTTGGACGACTGATAGAAACTATGATAAAACTATAGAAAAAAAATTAAAAACATCAAAATTTTAATTTACTTTCCTTCCCTTTAAATGTAATGGTATGTAAAATTAACATTTCCCACCTCCAGGAACACTAGAGAGCTGAGCTTTAGAAGGCTGATAGGAACTATGATAAAACCATAGGAGAACATAAAAAAAACCTCAACATTTTAAATAAGGCATTGCCAAAGTTTTGAACAATTTTCCGCATTTTTTACAACTTTAAAAATTAAATATTATCCAAATCCTTTAAAAAAGGAGTGAAATCATAACAAAAACATTTTATGTAAAAAAAGACAAGTACGCGCAAGTGGTATTCCGTAAAAAGAATTGAGATAAAAGTAAAGCCAAGTTCTCCAATACAAATTTCAAAACGAATGGTTCTTACTAGTTTGGAAATGTTTTTCTAAACTTGCAAGCGCGGATTTGAGGGGGGTATCGGGGTAATTACCCCCCCCCCTAGAGACAAAAATATGCACTTTTTCTTAATAAAATAAGGGAAAACAGGAGAATTACCCTCCCTAGAAAAAAAAATTATATGACAAAAAAAAAATTTGTCGACCATTACCCCCGCCTAGATTTGGATTTGGCTTGTAAACTTGGCAGTTACGGCTGCAAATGGCTCTTAGGCACAGTGCTAAATTGAACGTAAAGAAGTTTGGCTGGAATAGCAAAGTTTAAAAAAACATTTCCAAACTAGTAAGAACCATTCGTTTTGAAATTTGTAATGGAGAACTTGGCTTTACTTTTATCTCAATTCTTTTTACGGAATACCACTTTCGCGTACATGGCTTTTTTTTACATGAAATGTTTTTGTTATGATAAATCCTTTTAAATGATGTTTAACAAGGTAAGAATAACCTCATTTTTAAAACTGCAAAGGCGTCCGTAAACAGAATAACATTTTAAAAATAACCAAATGAATCATCATACTATAGCCGCAATCCGCATTGATAGTTTCCAAACCCCCCAAACGACCTTATCCCCCCTACGAAAAAAAAGATAACCCCTCCGAATCAAACCTCCCCCACAAACCGAACCTAATCTTATAAAAGTAGTTCAAAAGTTTGGTGTTCCACTTTTTGTTTACTCACTTCTGATGATATTAACAAAACCTCCATAATATCAAAAACAAAAATACCACAAAATGACTTCGTTTTTTTTATGTAAAATTTTTGTGCGAGGGCCGAATAAAAAAAAATGCCATGGCCGGTTTTTTGAGCCCATCCAACCCTGCCCATATAGCGTTTTTTTATCGAATTTTATTGGGGAAGTGCAGGGTGAGACTTTCTATTTTGCTTTAACATTACCTTTTGGCACCCCCTCGCCCCACAGCAATCAGTGTTCTACAGAGATGGATGCATAACGTGAATTACATTGGGTCACAATTGAGGCGTGTTTTACAAAAACCGCATAAGTCCAAATTTGACGAAAATAAGTTAGTGGCGTCATCTAGTCGAAAAAATGTATGGCTTTAAGACCATGAAATAAGATTCTGCAAAAACGTCACAAGTGCCAAGATATAAGCAGTTAAAATTTGTATTATTCCGCAAAAAGCACATATGTCCCTTGTAGTTTTCTTTGTCTTAACTTTTTCTTTCTTGCAAAAACATCTTATGTCCAAAAGTTTTTTCTTTTTCTAAAGTAATTAGGCAACAAATGTTTTTTCTTATGTAACGAACGGAATTCGTAAGTCAATAGTTACTGTGTGTAATAAAAAAAATATTTAAGAAAATCATTCGTTTTAAAATAAACCGTTTTCTTTATTTTCTGATTTTTTTTTGTTTTGGATATATGTTGTTTTTGTAAAACACGCCTCAATTGCTTACGCGCAACCCATTTTGGATTGCCATGCGTGATACGGGCCAAATAGATTGTGAGAGGAAAGGTACTATTCGGCACTGCCAACTCGGCGCGAGCGATTCGGCGCTAGTCGAATCAGCGGGAAAAACCTGGCGCAGGTTTAATTTGATATTAAGTTTATTGTTTTCATATGATGTTTACAAAATTTTTATGTAAACTCACTTCATTGATTTATATTATGTTACCAGGTATATTTTGTCAGGCGACCTTTTTAAAAACATACTCTCCTTACCTATTCACCGGGGTTCTAAAGAGTCTGAAACCTAACCGTTGTCAATTGATTGCCAACTTATTCTAACCGTGATAATAAAGACCCCTAATCTTTAATTGGCACGGTTAGGTTTGACATTCTCTATAATTCCCAGTCCCCCAATCATCATCCGTAGCTTAGTGTTAGCAAAATTTGCTTCACACTCGGTCGAGCCGGGTTCGATTCCTCACTAGGTACTTGGATGTTTTTGATTGTTTAAAATGCTTTAATTTTGCTGTAACCGGCGATTGATCCTAATTGGAAGGAAAGACAAAGTATATAAAAAAAATTCTAGGATACCGGAACAGAAGCCAGGAGAGTATGTTTTGCTTCCTCGCAGGCAATAGGACATATAAATTGGGAATTTACGATTTTTTAAAGAAAGATTGTGGTTCTGAAAAGAACTGGTTTTGTTGATTCGGTCCGCGTCCAATAGTACGGGCGTTAAAAGTTACTCACGCACCTACTAATTTACAAGAATTGGTATTTTAAACTTTTACAGAAACTAGCCTAAAATTATCTAAACTAACCTGAAAGAACATTAGGTTTTCGTCCAGGATTGTAGTAATAAAAGTTTTCAGCTCTATTTTTTTCCTCTTTTCCAAAAAAGCTAAAATCTACTTTTTACAAATAGTTTTAGTTTTGCAACCTAACCACAGGCCTTTCGGTTTGTAAGCTCATATGGGCATAATAATAGGGACCTTTACCCTTATAAATGCGATATTAAATGACAGATGTTACGTGTTATTTAGAAGCCCAATTTTGACCTTTTGCAGACACACATTATCCATTACCCTTTATTTATCTGTCAAAAGCCTTTCTTTTTGTACTGTAGGCAAAATTAATTAAAAAGTTCAGATGACCACTAAGGAAAAAACTGAAAAAGCAATATCAGTGGAAAATCGCCAGGAAAGTATACTGCCATCATAACCAAAAACACAGTAAGTAAATTTAACAGTTCACAGTCTCAGGTAATACTCTATTCAAAATTTTATTTTTTGAGAAGGTTTGACTGTAAATTTTCAAATTTCCTTTTGATCCTGTTGCCAAACAACACCTACCAGTTTTTATAAAAAATAGTGTTCAATAATTGGCATAAAATTAAATCTGCGGATTGGTAGCATTGGTAGCTCTTGAAATAAGTCTGGCATTAAAAATATTTAAATTTACATTATATTTTGTCATAACGTTATATGAGCGGCAACACTTTCTTTATACTGTGCGTCCGTAAAGTCTGAAATCACCGATTTTTTAAAGAAAACTACAAGTTCTTAAGAAAAAAGTTCGATAACTTCGATTCTTATTCTAAAACACGGCATAGGTACCTTTTTTTTAAAATCGTGTCGTGGTTTAGAATAAGAATCATAGTGTTCAAATTTTTGTCTTAAGAACGTGTAATTTGCTCAAAAATTTGGTGATTCCAGACTTTTGGACGCACAGTATAAGGGAACTAGTAGCCTGCGATATTCGAAAATAAGTAAGGTCAAAGACTATCTTTTAGTAAAGGATAAGGTTTAAACCAGGTAACTGCACATGCGTCAAATAAAAGATAAGAGAAAATGGTACATGCAAAAAATCCGTTATATCTTCATACGACGCTGTAAGGATCAGACAATGCTACACTACTATAAAAAAATTTAAAATGTACTAGTTGAACGGGTTTTATCAAAGGCGTTTAGGTATCCAAACCAAACCGAACAGAACCGACGATGTAAGAGCCAGACAATGCTACTACTATAAAAAAATTTAAAATGCACTCGGTGAACGAGTTTTATTAAACCAACCGAACAGAATCGACGATGTAAGGGCCAGACTTTAAAATTACCAAAGTGTGTGTAAAATTTATACACACGCAGAGAGTTGGGTCCTCACAATGATTTCTAGGTCCACTCGCATACACACTAAAAGCGCCCTCTACGATACTCTCAAGAAATTTGTTGGAACTAAATTCCTGTTTTTCACATGCGTTGTGAGGACCAGGAAAAATTTAAGTGAAATATATCAAAATGTTGGAAATTTTATGAGGACGACCAAAATAAGGTCCAAACGTTACGAGGTCCAGAAATTGGACCTCCCAACGTAAACGGTCCTCGCAACTCCGGTGAGGGGTTGGTGTGTGTCCTCGCAAGGTATGTTACGCCAACACAGACAGACAGACAGACAGACAGACAGACAGACAGACATACAGACAGACAGACAGACAGATACCTATACGGACATAAGAGGCGCTGTAGGGACTCCTACTTTTTACATGCGTTGCGCGGACCACTAGATAGAATAGAGATAAATTAAATGTTTAAAAACGAGTGATTTTTGAGGCGCTCCAGTAAGGTGGAAACCTACTCAAAATTTTCAAAAATGTCAAAATAAAGAAAATCTGTCAAACAGGTTTCACATGCGATGTGAGGTCCCTACGTTGTGAGGTCCATAAACGATGTGTGGTCCTTAGTGACGTCGGCGTTGCGGCGCCTCGAAAAGTATGAAAATCGAAATGTCGCGTCGTTGCGCGGTCTGCTACAACAAATGGCTGAGATAAGTACGATAGGGATTTATTTCCCAGACGGACCGATATTTTATATATGATGTGTGGATTTTTTGCGACACGAGGCCCTAACAGGGTAAAAATGTGGAGAGCGCGTCGCTGCGTGGACTGCCTGAATTAATAGCTACTCTACAAAAATAAAAATCAAATTTGAATTTATTGGAGAAAAACTACATTTCTTGGACAGAGGTCTGTTTATGAAATTTACTTTATGCCTAGTACAATATTTATACACGCCCCAGCTGGCGTAAACTTCAATACTCCACTTAGCGTAAATATGGCTAATTAATAATTTGGGCACTGTTCAAACTTGACCCCTTATATTATATATGTCTATTCTTATATTTTGAGAAAATTCTGAACTCATTCTTTCATTGCCTTGCCAATTGTGTCTGAATTCATTTCCTTAATTATTACTGAACCTATTTAGATGAAAACAGGCATAATCGTAAAAATCAATATCAACATTTTCCTAGGTATATAATTATCCAGTTCGGTTCAGTTTGCTTTATGCTCGAAATAAAAAGTTATTTTTCGACAACTATCAAACCGATTTCAACGGCTCCTAGCTTATTGTGTGGCAGAAATAAAGTTTTTTTTTATAAACCCAAAACTATTTCTAAAAAAATTCTGGATCATAAAAATAAAAGGGCCTCTTTAATGGGTCAAGTTTGATTCTGTCCGCTATTTTGGATTTTAAGACGGATTAAAAAGAAAGATTTTTATATATACAGGGTGTCCCAGAACTAATGGTACATGGCTAAACTGTACATTCCTTGGGTCAAAATATTACGATTTAGCCATACTTACCTTAGTCCAAAAGTTCGTATTAACCGAGATACAGGGTGTTAAACTTTATTTTTTCAATTCGATTTTCTTTAATAACTTTTTTACTAATTAATATTTTTGCAAAAACTTACCAGCATGTAAGTTTTTTAAAATTGGCAAGACGATTCCGTTGAAAAATTTGATGTAAAGTGTACAGGGTGTTCCTTGGACCAATACCATTGCATAAAAATCAGTATATTTTTTTTGTGCCTCAATGTATTACAGTTTTTATGTAAAATAATGGTTTTCCCATTCTTTTTATGTAAAAAAGTTATACTGTTTTAACGTCGCTCAGAGCAACGGTTTTTGAGATTTTTGCATTTAAAGTTTTTATTGCATGTGAGTAATCTGCATAATTTATGTATGATACTTTCTTCAATTCTTTCTACTAATTAATAATTTTGCACAAGAAATTGGGTTTAGTGATTTTTGGGCATGGAAAACTTATTATTGGTAAAAAAATAAAAATATTATACAGGGTGTTCTCTGGCTCGATACCGTTACATTAAAATAGGTCTAACTTTTTTGTTCCTCGGTGTATACAAGATTCTATAAAATACATTAATTTTTTATTTTTTTAAGTGAAAAAGTTGTAGCGTTTAGATGTCCCTTAGAGCAACGGTTTTTAAGATATTTAAATTATTAGTTTTTATTGTATGCGTAAAAGATTTTTGATTAAATTCTTACCTACTTCATACATATTAGCTATAATCAATATTTTTTTATATTATTTTAAGATTGGATGTTTTCTTAAGAAATATTAAGTTAACAAATATACAACATGGTTCTTGAATTACCAAAAGTTATTGTCCGTTATTGAAACGTAGGGCGATGTTTTTAAAGAAGAACAAAAACTTTTTCCTATTAGTGTTTTTAAAAATAGTAAGTACGTATACTTTATTAATGCAACTATTTTTTTATTGTTTTGAAAGGAAATTATAATTATTAATAAAATTAATATTTTACTATTTGTTGAAAAAAATATAAAATTTCTTAAGCATGGCGCTCTCAGCAACAAAGTTAAAATTTTAAAATTGACAAATGGTAAATTAAACTTAAAATTGTTTATTAAAGCTTTGAAAATAAAAAACAATAAAATCCAATAAAGTTGCTGTCTGCGTCTATTCTGTCAAACTTTCTTAAAACTACAGAACTGTTTATAAAATTACTTAATAATTAAAATCATATTCTATTTAAAAACCTGCTTAAGTATACACCGAGACACAAAAAAAAAATACACTGATGGTTTTAATGCAATGGTAGTGGTCCAAAAAGCACCCTGTACATTGTACATCAACTTTTTCAATGGAATCGTCTTGGAAATTTCAGAAAAACCTACTTGCTGGTTAGTTTTTGCTAAAATATTAATTAGTAGAAAGAATTGAAGAAAGTATCATACATAATTTAGGCATTTCACTCACATGCAATAAAAACTTTAAATGCAAAAATTTCAAAAACCGTTACTCTGAGCGACTTTAAAACAGTATAACTTTTTTAGATAAAAAGGATGGAAAAACCATTATTTTACATAAAAACTGGTATACACCGAGGCACAAAAAAATACAGTGATTTTAAGGCAATGGTGGTGGTCCAAGGAACACCCTGTACATTGAACATCAAAATTTTCAACGAAATCGTCTTGCCAATTTCAAAAAAATTTACACGCTTCTTATTTTTTGCAAAAATATTAATTAGTAAAAAAGTTATTAAACAAAATCGAATTGAAAAAATAAAGTTTAACACCCTGTATCTCGGTTAGTACGAATTTTTGGACTAAGGTAAGTGTGGCTAAATCGTAATATTTTGACCCAGGGAATCTACAGTTTAACGATGTACCATTAGTTCTGGGACACCCTGTATATATATATATATATATATATATATATATATATATATATATATATATATATATATATATATATATATATACACGTTTTTTCACCGAAAACTGTTAATGGCCTATATCTTAAAAACGGTAACGAATTTGGAAAAACCCTCGGACACGTCGATTTTGTTTGCGAGGGGGACACTTTTTGGCTATCTTGAAATTTTTGTAGCACGCACCATCTTCGAGGGGTATACTTTACCCCTATATTTTGAATAGGGAAAGTGGGTCTAGTAGTACTTTGTTTTGAAGTTCGCTTGAATATCTTTACAACCGTGTAAGAGTTTCGAAAATCCATCGATTTCTTTTTGAGATATTTGCTTTCAGATTTTCAAATTTAACATGGAATGATAAAATAAAAATTAAATCCGAAAATATAAAATTTTTGATTAAATTATTATTTTTTTAGTCCATGCTCAATTTGAAAGTTTGAGGGCAATTATCTCAAAAACTAATGGATAGATTTTTGAAAATCTTACACGGTTGTAAAGAGATTAAAAAGGCCTTCATTACAAGGTATCACTAGACCCACTTTCCCTAATCAAAATATAGGGGTAAAGTATACCCCTCGAAGGGGGTTCGTGCTACAAACATTTCAAGATTATTTTTCAAGCCAAAAGTTAGTTTTTTTTCAGTTTTCAAAAAAACTAAGCATTTTAGAGAAAAAATGTTACAATACCTTTTTAGAGAACATAAAATGTTCTTTTAAATAGCGTATTACAAAGTAGTGTTTAAGCTATTATTGGCACTACAGGGGCGTCCGCATATTGAGGTGATTTTTTACTAATTAATTTTTAATTTTTTTATTTTTATTTTGTTAAAAACTAAGCTTTTGGAAAAACCTTGTTGTGCTCTATTTTGTTGAAAATATAATTATCTTTAAAACGATATGTATCTAGTGGGTTTTTGTAAACAGGGAACACTCATAAAGAATATCCGCATGAATAGTGAATTTTTTTAATCACAAACGCCCCTGGTGTATTAACGGCTATGTAAATGTTATAACTACACACATGGTTCAAAAGAAAATTTAATTGTCGATAACACATGGTAAAACGTTTTTCTCGGTAGAGCTGGTTTTACAAAAAATTGGTAAAATACTTGATAACAATACTTTTTTTTGTGATTAAAAAAAAATCCCTAAATATGTTGTATATTGAGTGTTTCCCGTTAACAACAACCCACTAGATTAAACCAGTGGCTTTAGTTGGATTGCCTAAAATGGTAATAAAACACAAAAAGAAACACGAAAAAGAAAACAAGTATTTTTTGATTCAACCAGTGGTTTTAGTTGGATTGCCTAAAATGGCAATAAAACACAAAAAAAAACGAAAAAGAAAATAAGTATTTTTTGGTTAAACCAGTGGCTTTACTTGGATTGCCTAAAATGGTAATAAAACACCAAAAAAAAACGAAAAAGAAAACAAGTATTTTGTTAATTAAACCAGTGGCTTAGGGGCCCATATATTGGAATGCCTAAAATGGAAATAAAACAATAAAATGAAAACAAAATTCTACATCAAAACGAAAACAAAGGTCATGCGATGCGATTTCACACATGCGCAAAAATAAAAATATCTATTTTTTTTTATTTTAATATTTATATTTATTTTTATTTGTATAAACCCAGCATAAGAAACTATGGCTGAATACTAACCAAACAAATCCTGAAGTCCGTCTTTAAAATAATGTAGTTCAAGGGGCCGACTACTGGTTTTGAAAAAAATATTCAGTCGGCCGCCCGGCCGACTAGTAGATTTTTAGAATTATGCGCTACCAGTAGTCGGCCATCAGAAAAAAAACTGGGTTGTGATTATTTTTTACAAGCTTTTATTTGCTTTTATTTAGCTTCAGATGTTCTGTATAACTATCAAATTTTGTGAAGCGTTTTTGACACACTTCCCATTATCCGATTTGGATGAAATTTGGTACACACATAGTGAACCGAACCGAACCGAACCGAACCGTCCCATGACAATACAACATTAAGAAAAAAATATCCTCCCACCCCTACCCCCACCCCTTCTATAGAAAAATGTGATTTTGACACACTTCGCGTTATTCGATTTGGATAAAATTTGGTATACACATAGTGGTCCGATGATAATACAATAATAAGAAAAAAATATCCTCCCAGCCCTACCCCCACCCCCCTCCATAGAAAAATTTGTTTTTGACACACTTCCCGTTATCCGATTTGGATGAAATTTGGTATACATATAGTGATCCAATGACAATACAATATTAAGAAAAAATATCCTAACCATCCCTACCCCCACCCCCTTAATAGAAAAATGAGTTTTTGACACACTTCCCCTTATCCGATTTGGATGAAATGTGGTATTCACATAGTGGTCCGATGACAATACAACATTTAAAAAAATATCCTCCCACCCCTACCCCCACCTCCTTCAATAGAAAATGCATTTTTGACACTCTTCCCATTATCTGATTTGGATGAAATTTGATATACATATAGTGGTCCGATGACAATACAACATTGAAAAAAAAATCCTGCTAGATTGATTCTTGCAAATAGTGATATTTAATTGATACGGATATCTTATCGTGCTAACATCGTCAAAATTTCCATCAGTCGGCCATCGCTTTTATTATTATGATAATATTAGAATGTTAGAAAATTATTTTTTAATTTTTATAAAAGCTTGTGACTTAAAAAATTTTATTTACCAATTTATTTACGATTTTTAGCTTTAAATTACTACAAAAATACCTCCCAAATAATATGCAATCTAAAATTTAGTAAGCAGACTTTACAGTTCGCTAAAAAATACTATTTCCCACACCACCTACATGTAGCAAAAATCTTAAAATTTCGTACTTTAAACGAACATAACGTGAACGGGAACACACGGCACGGTCATTTTAAAATGACAGTATTTTCTATTTATATAAAAACTCTTGGTATGAATAGAAAAATGGAATAAAAATGCATAGGATTAGCGCTGAATTTTCTAGGCACAGTCGAACCTCTATAACTCGAACTCAAGGGACAATCAAAACAGTTCTAGTTATGGAGAGTTCGAGTTATAGAAATTCGAATTAAACTGGTTAAAATACATATAAAAAAAGCAGGGACCACTTTAAAGGTTCGAGTTATAAAGGTTCGAGTTAGAGAGGTTCGACTGTACATTATTTTTCTTATTTTTTTATAAAAATTACCAAGATTGCCGAGTACCGGTTAACGATCATTTTATTTTCAAGAAAAAAAAAAGATTTTTTAGAAAGCTTAGTTTTTAAGAAAAATAAAAAAAACAAGATTTTTTTTTAAATAATAAAAAAAATAACCTCAATATGCGGACGCCCCTGGAGTGTCGATAATAACTTTAAAACAATTTTGTGACAACCGTTTAAATGAACATTTTATTTTCTCTAGAAAAGGTCTTTTAAGATTTTTCCCTAAAATGCTTTTAGGGTTTTTTGAAAACTGAATCAAACCTAAAAAAATATAATTTTTTTTGTGATCTTAAAAAATAACCCCAATTTATGAATACCAATTAAGTGCTAACTGTAGACTTGGCCCACTTTGGTGATACATCGTTTAAAAGATAATATAATTTTCCATAATTAAGTTGATTATGTATACACACTTTCTGTAACTTTTTGAGAAAATGACATAAAACTGAATAATTTCGGTTTATTTTGCATATATATACCATAAAAATAATTACGCACTGTAATAACTGTCAAGCACCTGAATTTGCCGAATTATGAAATACAAATGGCCCTCTCTAGGCACGTGCCCGGCGTTAAGGGGTTTGATTAACTGGACCTCACATCGTAGGAATGTAACCGAATTTTCACACATGACCAAGAGACGCACGGATAGGTGTTGGCGTAACATACCTTGTGAGGACACACGCCAACCCCTCACCGGAGCTGCGAGGTCCGCTGTGTTTAGACCGTATTTCGGCACTCTTCATAATATTTTAAAAATCACTTAAATTTTTACCTGGACCACACAACGCATGTCAAAAACAGGAATTTAGCTCCAACAAATTTCTTGAGAGTATCGTAGAGTGCGCTTTTAGTGTGTATGCGAGTGGACCTAGAAATCATTGTGAGGACCCAACTCTTTGCGTATGTATTGTGTAAATTTAACACACACTTTGGTAATTTTCAAGTATGGACCTTACATCGTCGGTTCTGTTCGGTTTGGTTTGGATACCTAAACGCCTTTGATAAAACGTGTTCATCAAGTGCATTTTTTAATTTTGTATAATAGCATAGAATTGTCTGATCCTTATAGCATCGTATAGATATTAGGGACCTATTCCATCTCCCATTTTTCTCAAGCCAAGTTTAGAAAAACATTTCCAAACTAGTAAGAATCTTTCATTTTGAAATTTGTATTAGAGAACTTGGCTTCACTTTTATCTCAATTCTTTTTACCAAATATCGTTTTTGCGTACTTGGCTTTTTTTGACATGAAATGTTTTTATTATGATTTTACTCCTTTTTAAAAGGATTTGGATAATATTTAAGTTTTAAAGTAGTAAAACATGCGGAATATTGTTCAAAACATTTTTTATTTCGTAAGCTAATAAACTTTTTTAATGCCTTATTAAAACTTTTGAGGTTTTTCTGAAGGCACGGCAGTGCCTCGCCAAGTTCGCGCTGCCGTACCATCTTTTCTTGAAACATTTCAGCCCATATTTGACCTATCTAAAACTGTACTTCGAAATGAGCTACGAATCTCAAACTTTGCACAGTTGTACCCCTTCATAGAGCTAACAACCAGTTTAAGTTTCATGAACTTCACTAAAGTAGTAAAGTAGTTACGAAATTTCAAAAAACGTCGAAATTGCCACTCACTCACTGACTCAATCACCCATGTATAGATCATCAAAATTCTACTGTACTTCCAGACATGCTACAAAGATGAAATTTGGCAGACTGATGGAAATTATGACCAAACCCCTGGAAAAAACCCCAAAATTCTAATTTACTCCCCTCCCCTATACATGTAAAATTATTTTAAAAGTACGAAAATAGGAACTATGATAAAACTATAGAAAACAATTTAAAAACATGAAAATTTTAATTTACTTCCCTTCCCTATACATGCAAAATTATGTAAAAGTAACATTGTCCACTTTCAAAAACGCTAGAGAGCTGAGCTTTGGAAGGCTGATAGGAACTATGATAAAACCATGAGAAAAAATCAAAAGACCTCAAAATTTTTGACATTGCAAAAGTTTTGAACAATATTCCGCATAGTTTACTACTTTAAAAATTAAATATCCAATCCCTTTAAACAAAAAGTGAAATCATAACAAAAATATTTCAAAAAAAAGCCAAGTACGCGAAAATAGCATTCCGTAAAAAGAATTGAGATAAAAGTAAAGCCAAGTTCTCCAATACAAATTTCAAAATGAAAGGTTCTTACTAGTTTAGAAATGTTTTTCTAAACTTGGATATTACGGCTGTAAATGACTCATAGGCACAGTGCTAAATTGAAGTTTGGCTGCAATAGCAAAGTTTAAAAAAAACATTTCCAAACTAGTAAGAACCTTTCATTTTAAAATTTGTATTGGAGAACTTGGCTTTGCTTTTATCTCAATTCTTTTTACTGAATGCCATTTTCGCGTACTTGGCTTTTTTTACATGAAATAATTTTGTTATGATTAATTTTTTCACAAGGTTTTATTATAGCCTATCAGCCTTTCAAATCTCAGCTCTCTAGCATTCCTGGAAGTGGACAATGATACGTTTACATAACTTAACATTTATGGGAAAGGCCAGTTTTGCTGTTTTTAAATTTGTTCCTACAGTTTTATCATAATTCCTATCAGCCTTCCAAAGCTCAGCTCTCTAGCGTTTCTGGAAGTGGGCAATGTTACTTTTACATAATTTTACATTTATAGGGGAGGGAAATTATTTAAAATTTTGGAGTTTTTAAATTTTTTCCTATAGTTTTATCGTATTTCCTATCAGTCTGCCAAAGCCCAGTACTCTAGCGCTTATCTCTACGTGAGTGAGAGAGTGAGTGATTGAGTAAGTGGCAATTTCGACGTTTTTTTTTTTTAATTTTGTAACTACTTTACTAGTTTATGGAAGTCCATGAAACCCGGAGGGTTTATTTTTTGAGAAAATTTGGAAAACTCTAAACATTTTAGGTTTTGGGGAGTCTAGGGGGTTTTTGGGGGTTTTTGCAGCTAAAATTTAAAAAACTAATATAATTTATGTTAGATTTTACACATTTTTGATGCATTTCTGTGTCATTGTGGCTCTAGAGCGTTAACTTGGGGAGGATAAAAAAATTTGCCCAAAAACTGGCTTGGTAACATCAAGACCGTTAACCTGTGACCTATTCTCAGCTAGAATCCATGGTCAAACTTTGGTTCTCATATTTACCATAATCAACTACCTTTGGCGCCTGCATTAATATCTCAAGGCACCTTAAATAATATGAAGAATAGTAATATTAGCAAATATATTTTATAACATATTTGTTATGTTATGAAAAGTATTCGTTCGATCGCAGTTCAGTACGGTTATATTGCATCGTACCTGCATGATAGTGCTAACGAGGTCAAAGTCGGAGTTTGTTTTGTTTACAAAAAACTTCGCGCGCGAGATACCTGTGTTGAGAATCTATATACAATGTGTATTATAAATAATATATCATGTTTAAAAGCAAAAAAAGTGTACCATCACCTGTGAAACTTGTTTTAAAAATTAGCGAAAAGCCCAAACAAAATCAAGAAAAAATGGATAATGCCGAATTATTTCAGGATAGCCATGCTAGAACACAAAATGAAGAAGTTTTATATAGCGAATGGAAAAAATCCCAAAACAAAAAAATTCACTTAGTGTACAAGTGGATTATCTCCGAAGTCAACTGGAAAGTATGCAAAGAAAATTTGCAGATTTAGAGACAAAAGTCACTAAAAAAGAAGAGTCTGACATGGACTACATTATTGATGAGGACGATCTGGCAAGAGAAACTGAGTGGATCAGGCAAAAAGGAAAAGGTTGGAAAAAACGTCGAATGGATACTTCACTCTCACCACCACAACAAAGCTCGGGCACTGGAGAGCCCTCCAATAAAACACAAAATGAAGAACCCCCAACTAAGGTTAAAAAAGCTCCATTACCTCCATCGATTATGGTAAATGGCGTAAATAATTTTAATGATATTTATGAAAAGTTAAATATCATACAAGGAGTTAAAATAAAAGTTTTATATAACGAAAATATTAAAATAAATGTACAAGACGCAGACAGCTATCGGCTGGTTACTAAAATGCTTAATGAAATAAAGCATCAATGGCACTCATACGAAAACAAACAAATAAGGCCAATTAGAGTAATAGCGAATAGGCTACACTTCTCATGTGACCCACAAAAAATTGTAGCTGATCTACAAAAAAAAGGTTTTAAGGCACTGGAGGCCAGCAACAAACTTAAATGGAGAACAAGACAACCTCTTAACTTGTTTATGCTCACATTTAGCCACGATGAAGATATCAACAAAATTTTTGAAATTTCCAGTATCCTTGGGATTGAAGTGGAAATAAAAGCACTAAAAACCTCAAAGTTAGTCCCTCAATGCAAAAGATGCCAAACTTATGGACACACGCAAAAATATTGCGCTAAAGAACCACGTTGCGTAAAATGCACGGGGAAACATCTTAGTGTAGAATGCCCCAAACCAAAAGAATCTGAGCCAAAATGCATCCACTGTGGAGGCAAGCATCCTGCTAACTACAGAGGATGCCTTGTTGCTAAGGAAATACAAAAATTGAAAAATAAACCTAAGAAACCGAATCTCATACCAAACGTGAGTACAAATAGACAAAACCAACAGACAAGAAACACAGTCACACAAAACTCTGTGACAAGGACATACAGCCAAGTAGCAGCAACAGCTACTATACCTGATATAAATATCAGTAGTCAAAATACTATGGAGCAAACACTACAATTAATTTTGGAGAAATTGAACAAACTTGATGAGCGATTAACTAAACTAGAAAGTAGCAATAACGGAGCTACCAATATGCCTCAAAATGGTCAGTAATCTTAGAATCCTAGCTTGGAATGCCAATGGTCTCTTGCAACATCAGCAAGACTTGCAAGTTATTCTAGACATAGAAAAAATTGACGTCTGTCTTGTGTCAGAAACGCATTTCACTAACCAGTCTCACATTAAATTTAAAGGTTATAAAGTGTATCATACAACTCACCCTAGCAATACTGCACATGGGGGAAGTGCTGTAATAATTAAAGAAAATATATCACACTATGAGGAGATGGGATATAAAACCATAGAGATTCAAGCTACATTAGTAAGTGTAAAAACCAAAACATATACATTAGTCATAAGTGCTGTCTACATACCACCAAGGCACTTACTAAAGAAAAATCAATATCTTAATTTTCTCAGAAAATTAGGAAACCGTTTTATAATTGGAGGTGACTTTAATGCAAAAAATACCTACTGGGGATCTAGACTGACGAACTCTAAAGGAAAAGAACTTTTGCAAGCTATTAAAAATATCAATGTGAGCCGATATCAACTGGTAAGCCCACATACTATCCAACAGATCCAGGAAAAATTCCAGATCTAATTGATTTTTTTATAGTAAAAAATATATCTTTAAGTTTTGTAGATATAGAAGAAAGTTTTGATTTACACTCAGATCATTCACCTATTATTCTAACTCTTAGTAAAAACATAATAAAGAAAGAAGCAAATATCTCACTAGTTAATAAACTGACTGACTGGATTAGTTTTAAAAAAAGTCTGTCAGAAAAAATAAACCTATCAGTACCATTGCAAACGCCAGAACAAATCGATAAAGAAGTTGATTATTTTGTTACAAATATTCAACAAGCAGCTTGGGAAAACAGTCCAAAACCAAAGAGAATTTTTAAGGGAAAAAACTATCCAAAGGAAATTAGAGACCTTATATTGGAAAAAAGGAAACTAAGAAGAAAGTGGCAACAAAGCCGTGATCCTCGGGACAAAACAAATCTCAACAACATGACGCAGCGCATTAGGCGAGAAATTCTAGTAATAAAAAATGAATCTATTAACCATTTTCTTAATGAACTTACAGATGATAAAAATACCGACTATTCCCTTTGGAAAGCAACCAAAGATTTTAAAAGACCAATTATCCAAATTCCACCCATACGAAAATCTAACAACCAGTGGGCAAGGAGTAACGAAGAAAAAGCAGATATTTTTGCAAGTCATTTAGAAAAAACATTTCAGCCCCACGAAGCACCAGATGAACACTTTCATTTAAATGAACCCCATCAAATCGAGGACCATATTAAGCTTACATCACCAAAAGAAATATTAACAGAAATCAAAAATATTAATTCGAAAAAAGCCCCAGGGTATGATCTTATTAACGGGGTAGTCATAAAACAACTCCCCAGAAAAGCTATCGTAAAACTATGCAACCTAATTAATGCGTCTTTTAGGCTTAGGTACGTACCTAAACTGTGGAAAGTTGCAGAAGTTATCATGATTCCAAAACCGGGAAAACCACTCCATGACGTGTCATCTTACAGGCCAATATCTTTGCTGCCAATTATATCCAAGCTCTATGAAAAATTATTGCTTAAAAGATTAAAACCCATCATAGAAAGACAAGAAATTATTCCATCTCATCAATTTGGTTTTCGAGACAAGCATTCCACGATAGATCAAGTACACAGAATTACTAATATAATAGAAAAAGCACTAGAAGAGGGAAAAGTTTGTTCTGCAGTTTTTCTAGATGTAGCACAAGCATTTGACAAAGTGTGGCATGAAGGCCTTAATTTTAAACTAAAAAGGTTTCTGCCAAAACAGTATTCGGATATTTTGGAATCATACATATCTGATAGACATTTTAGAGTAAAACAGGAAGACTCATACTCAAATTTAAGAGAAATTCAAGCAGGCGTGCCCCAGGGTAGCGTACTAGGCCCTTATCTATACTTATTATTCACTTGTGATATCCCAAAGCCAGAAAATTGTCACTTAGCAACATTTGCCGATGATACTGGTTTATTGACGGTAGAAAAATCTATTGAAAAATGCATAGAGAAACTTCAGGATGCAGTCACCCAAATTCACAGTTGGACCACAAAGTGGCGAATAAAATTAAATGAAACCAAATCAATTCATGTTGATTTTACAAACAAAAATATAAATCACATACAAATAACAATTAACAACATTCCAGTACCATATTCGAATCAGGCAAAATATCTAGGTATGACACTTGATACCAAATTGCGCTGGAAAGCACATGTTAAGAAAAAAAAAGAAGAACTTAAGATGAGGTATAGAAAAATGAACTGGCTAATTGGAAGGAAGTCCAATTTAACAATTCATAATAAGTTACTGCTTTATAGACAAATACTGAAACGAGTATGGACATATGATATTCAACTATGGGGTTGTGCTAAAGAGAATAACATTCTAGTTGTACAGAGATTTCAAAATAAAGTATTAAGAAACATTGTGAATGCACCTTGGTACGTTCGAAATAGTGACCTTCATCGAGATCTAAAAATCGAAACTGTAGCAGAGACTATAAAAAAGTACGCAAAAAGCCATGAAGATAGACTCCATCGGCATGTGAATGTGGAAGCAATTCAGCTTCTAGACAATACTATGCTAGTTCGACGACTAAAAAGAGTGAAGCCGTTTGAGCTAGTAAACTAAGTGAATTACACATAAAACAAAATAATGCTATAAACACAACACAATTGTGAGTTACAGACTAAACAAAGCGGGGAGAACTGTTGAGTGAACCCTAAGTTTAAATCTGACTTTTCTAGTAAATTAAGTTAAAACAAAATTGCTAATTAGTCTTACTGACTAGATTGTAATAAAAAAAAACACAGTGTGTTTGACAAATAAAAAAAAAAATGAAAAAAAAAAACAGATTTGAGAATTAATTTTTTTAAAATAATTATTATTTTTATTGTAATGCTGAATTCCAAAAAATGTCAATTGTCTGTTGTCATTTTTAAGAAAGTTATTAAAAAATATATTTTATTTTGACACCCTATATCTAAAAACAAAACAAAAAAAAAAAAAAATATATATATATATATATATATATATATATATATATATATATATATATATATATATATATATACCTAGTGGCGCACCTATGAATTTTTCCTGGAAGGGGGTTCGGTTCGGTTCGAGGGGAGGCCTCATGATGTCGTATTTTGTGCTATTTTATCGTTTTATTTATGAAATATGTGGAAAATACATAAAAAGATCTTAGGTTTGGAGGGGGGTGGGGCGCGGCTCGAAAAATAACAAAATATTGATTCGATTTTAATTTTTTGTTTTGTATTTGATCGCTTGATAAGATTTAGCAAATTAATTAAAAGTAATATTGATTTTGCTCTCGCATGTCTATTTTTCGAGATATAGATCAAAAACTGAAAATTTAAAAACTGTTCTTTTTAAAAACACAAGGTCGGTTTTCTCATCTTTGCAGTATCTGGGTGAGATGAGGAATGTTAATTTTGTGGTTTTTTAAAGAAATTGATTCAAACCGACGGCGACTCTGTCTAGTAGATCAAAAACAAAACTCCAAAATTTTCTGAGATAGTCCCATTCAAATGTTTAAGGCTATACGCTGGAATGTACCTCGGAAACTATCAAACCGATATAAATTTGATTTTCGTTTTTAAATAAGAGGGGCTTTCCTATGACTCCCGTAAAAAAAGTAGGGAGGATGTATTCTAAAAACTCGATTTAAAAAAAAAATAGTTGACTTTCCTATGTTCACATGATTCTTTTTACAATTATTATTATTTTAGAAACAAAATTTCGGACTTCCATTGTCTTTATTTATGTTAAAGTATCTCTTTCCGTTTTCAAGTGTAAACTATGTACACTTGAAAATGGTTCGAGATACTTACTAACCAAAACGTCGTGTTTAAAATAAATAATGACAATGGAAGGCCGATTTTTTTTTTCTACTTTATCATTGTCTACGAGTTTTAAACAAGGAATTACTTTGTTATGGGTTCACTCGCTGGCACCATTTATGTCAAGAAATAACACAAAGATTTGATGAGGAAAAAAGCTGGAGAGGGCGGTTCGGTTTTGCTCCAGGCGGCCAGTAGTCTAGCGACGCCGACGGCCTTGACATTATTTAAATTACAGCCACCTTTTTCACTTAAATATTTAAAAAAATTATAAATTTATTTATTGGTTCTTCTGTATCTATAGAAGAACGAACGATTACACCAAGATAAAAAATTTTAAAAAATGTTGCGATTCCTTAAATCTACAGGGTGTTTTATCTTCTTAATTGGCCAAAGCATATCTATGGTTTATGATTTTACCTGAAAAAATACAAGCTTTGCAAAAAAAATATACTACTGTTTAGAAATAAGAACAAGAGGCGTTAGGAAAAAATAATAAAAATGACGAATAATCGCATCAATGACCTTAGTACATGACAATAAATTTAAAAAACCGCCATTTTGAAAATGTGACACACATTTTTCTAATTAGACTAGGTACCTATTCCCACACGTTTATGACACTGGACGCCCTATACAGGGTGCCCCAAATTCGATTTCTTTGAAAAGTCTCGACCCTCCCTTCCAAATGTCTAGTAAAAAGGAAAGCGATTTTTTTTAAACTATGCGCTTTGGGAGCGGGGCTTAACTTGCCTAAAAAAATACCTAAAAAAATTAAATACTGAGTGATACGTTTCTTTAAAGGAAACTTTTCACTGGCTATTTCACTTTATAACTAAGTATACCCTAAAAATTAAAAGTTCAGATGAAATTCAACTAAATAGTTATAATCAAAATAGACTATACAAAAACGATTTGAGCAGAAATTCAATTTGTATGAACATTAAAGTGATAGCCTCCCTCCCAAAACGCAGAGTTATATAACAGTGCAGGACTAGGTATTCTAATTAGAAAAATGTTCCACAATGTTGGTAGCCGATAAGGTTTTAAACAGTGGAAGGCCAAGGCCCGTCTTGGCCCTTCAATTTGACGCCGCTGATGTCATATGCAAGGAGGTCTCAGAATAAAAAAAAGATATTTTCCTTAAAGGAAAACATCTTTTTTCAATAAAACGTATATTGATTCACACGTTGGACGCCTCAATAGGACTGTTCTCTTGCCCATATACATATAAGTACGGCCAAGGCCTCCGCGCACTTACACAAGAATTTTTCTCTTTTGGCATTTATACTTCTCAGCCCACTCTAAAATTTTTAAAGGCAATAGACAAAATATTGGAGCATCTTTTTTCAAAAAATATAAAAAATCAAAGGGATCACATTTACAAAATGACGATTTTTTAAATTTATTGTCTTGTACTTTTTCTTATTTCTAAACAGTAGTAAAGTTTTTTTTTCAAAGTTCGTATTTTTTCAGGAAAAACAATAAACCATAAACACCCTGTAGATCTAAGGAATCGCAAATTTTTTTAAAATTGTTTATCTTGGTGTAATTGGTATTTATAGAGGAACCAAAAAATATTTTTTTTTTAAATCAAAATTGCAAAAGGTGGCTTTGGGTTTGACATGGAAAGCACCAAATAATATAATTATTTTGTTGACCACCTGTGCGTTAACACTCTTGCACATGTGACCTATGAAAATTCGGACCTAGCACACGATGTGAGGTCGCCCTGTGCCCTGTATCCCAAAATCCTATTATTTTATTATGTGATAAATTTGTATAAGTATAAAACTCTATTTCAATCTTGTATGTGTATAAAATGCTTTTTTTAATAGGCGGCTAAATTGATTAACTTACACACTTGACTGCATCTCAAAACTCCTATTTTACTTTTGTATTTGTATTCATATCATGATAAATGAATGTGTGAAGTAGCACTTTTTTTCTCGAGCCAAAAGTTTGCTAAGGATGCATAGGGTAGCTCAATCTTACCTAACCCGAGCCCATGAAAGGTAACAATTTGCTTATGGATTTAAACACTTTTTGACACGTGAATATCTGAGGGCACGGTAGTGCCCGGTCAAGTTCGCGCAGCTGCTGTACCATCTTTTCTTGAAACATTTCAGCCTATATTCGGCCTATCTAAAACTCAACTTCGGAATGAGCTACGAAACTCAAACTTTGCGCAGTCGTAGATTTTTATAGAGCTAACTACTCCAAGTTTCATAGACTTCCATAAAGTAGTAAAGTCGTTACGAAGTTTCAAAAAACGTCGAAATTGCCACTAACTCACTCACTCACTCACTCCTCTTCCCTATACATTTAAAGTTATGTAAAAGTAGCATTGCCCACTTCGCGAAATGCTAGAGAGTTGAGCTTTGGCAGACTGATAGGAAATATGATAAAAACTATAGAAAAAAATTAAAACACCCCAAAATTCTAATTTACTTCCCTCCCCTAGTCATAGGTAAGTAAAAGCAACATCGCCTACTTCCAGACATGCTAGAGAGCTGGGCTTTGGAAGACCGATAGTAACTATGATACAGTTATAGAAAAACATTAAAACACCCCAAAATTCTAATTTACTTCCTTCCCCTATAAATGTAAAGTTATGTCAAAGTAACACTGCCCCCTTTCAGAAACGCTAGAGAGCTGAAATTTTTAAGACTGAAAGACAATATGATAAAACTATATGAAAAAATTTAAAAACACCAACATTTTAATTTACTTCCCTCTCTTATAAATGTAAATTTATATAAAACTAACATTGCCCACTTCCAGAAACACTAGAGAGCTGAGCATTGGAATGCTGATAGAAAGTATGATAAAACCATGGGAAAAAAGTTAAAAAGACCAATATTTTCATTAACTCTCCTCCCCTATAAATGTAAAGTTATGTAAAAGTAACATTACCCACTTCCAGAAACGCTAGAGAGCTGAGCACTGGAAGACTGATAGGAACTATGATAAAAAAAAATTAATTTATTTCCCTCCCCTATACATGTAAAGTTATGTAAAAGTAATATTGTGCACTTTCAGAAACGCTAGAGAGCTGAGCTTTGGAAGGCTGATAGGAACTACGATAAAATCATGAAAAAAAAATTAGAAAACCTCGAAAATTTAAGTAGGGCATTGCAAAAGTTTTGAACAATATTCCGCATATTTTACTACTTTAAAAATTAAGTATTATCCAATTCCTTTAAAAAAGAAGTGAAATCATAACAAAAACATTTCATGTAAAAAAAAGCCAAGTACGCGAAAATGGCATTCTGTAAAAAGAATTGAGATAAAAGTAAAGCCAAGTTCTCCAATACAAATTTTAAAATGAAAGGATTTTACTAGTTTGGAAATATTTTTTTAAACTTGGCTATTACGGCTGTAAATGACTCTTAGGCACAGTGCTAAATTGAACCTAAAAAAAGGGGCCGTTGAAATCGGTTTGGTGGTTGTCGAAAAATAACTTTATTTCAAGCAACGAACTGGATAATTATATATAGGAAAATTTCGATATTGATTTTTACAATTATGCATTTTTTCATCAAAATAGGTTCAGTAATAATGAGTCAATGAGGAAATTAATACAGACACAATTGGCAAGGCAATGAGAGAATAAGTTCAGAACTTTCTCAAAATATCAAAATATACAAGACGTATAAGTGGTCAAGTTTGATTCTATTCACCATTTGGATTTTAAGATAACTGAAATTGGTTAAAATGTTCGTAGGGCCTCGTATCGTAAAAAATCCACACATCACATAAAATATCGGTCCGCCTTGGTAATAGATCACTATCGTCCTTATCTTAGCCATTTGTTCTAGCGGACCGCGCAACGACCGACGCAACATTTCAAGTTTCATACTTTTCGAGGTCTCAAAGTACCTCACATCGTTTATGGACCTCACAATGTAGGGACCTGTTTGACAGATTTTTTCTATTTTGACATTTTTGAAAATTTTAAGTAGGTTTCCACCTTACTGGAGCACCTCAAAAAACAGTTGTTTTTAAACATTTCATTTATCTCTATTCTATCTTGTCGTCCGCGCAACGCATTTGAAAAGTAGGAATCCCCACAGCGCATCTTATGTCCGTATAGGTGTGGTCACCAAAATAATTATATTATTAGGGCTGTAATTTAATGATGTACCATACTAAGGCGTGGTAGGAAGTCAACAGCAAAAAAAATAAACAGTGTGTCCCCGGATGGAGTTGACAAGAGGAAAAAATCCTATATGTTTGATTTTACGAAAAAAACTCACTCTTTATAAAAAATTCTTGTTGCTTGTTGAAAAATAAAGATTGCCATAATGGGGTGTTATCAAATCTAATATAATATAATATGGTAATATAAAAAATCTATCTATCTAGATTTATTTTGTTGATTGTCATATTGATTTTCAAGTAATAGGTTCTACATTCTAAAATGTTTACAAAAGCAGAACGGATTGTTTTTTCATCAATTGATTAACTTTTAAAAATGAACACCTGGTTAGGTTTTGTTTCCCTAGATTTTGTTATGTTGTGATACAAACCCTTTTGTTTACATAACATTTTGCTTTACTAAATAAATACGGTCCTCTTCCTCTTGGATTATTTTATGTTTCTTAATTCGATAACACCTTGTACTTCTAATCAAGGATATATCGTTATCTCAGTTTGTTGACAAGCAGAATTTTTTATAAAAAGTGATATTTTTCGTGAAATTAAAAATAACGATTTTTGTCCTCTTTTACATGTTTCTTAATTTAATAACACCCTGTATATCTAATCAAAGATTTTATTATGGTAATCTTAATTTTTCAACAAGCAGATTTTTTTATGAAGAGGGAGTTTTTTTCGTAAAATCAAAAATAAATGATTTTTTCCTCTTGTCAACTCCATCCGGGGACAGACTGTATAATATAGGTATAACATGGCGCCAGCAGCGGCGCGTGTTCTTAAATAGTGTATAATTTCTGAAGTAAATAAAATTTTACATATTGCCAGAGAACACCAGTTATTTCTTCGATGATATTACAAACATATTATGGATTTTGAAAAAATATTATGTGGTTTGAAAAAAGTGTAGGGGCCAGGGGGGAGGGGCCTTGGGACACCCGATTTTCTTAAAAACCAGGCTCTATATCAAAAATGTGATATCTGCTTTATTTTAGACAATTATATTTCATTTTAAATGATGTAATAAGGCAAGATCAGGAAGAATAATTTAGGGGGTCCGTATTTTACATTAATTTTAAAAAATCACTAAACTTACCAATGTTTTACAAGTTTTATCCAATTTTCTCAGAAATTAAGCCTGGTTATGGTATTGTAGAAAATAAAATTCCCTTTTCCACAATATGTATATATTTTAGTGGGATCAATTTAATACCAGCGGCGTCGGGTAAAAAAACCACATGTTTGTCACATGTTTTACCCGATTATCTTAAATTTATCAAAAATTGTAATCTATAGTCGA
Source organism: Aspidapion aeneum (assembly GCA_963576565.1). Taxonomy (NCBI): domain Eukaryota; kingdom Metazoa; phylum Arthropoda; class Insecta; order Coleoptera; family Brentidae; genus Aspidapion; species Aspidapion aeneum. Next base: position 79,518,686 of record OY755040.1, read on the forward strand.
TTGTAGCCAATACAGTTTCCTTTTAAACTCTTTATAATAACGCAAAATTTAGCTTCAGATTAAAACTTTACAGGTGTCCGTAAATTAAATTACTTTATTACAAATCATCAAACAAATGGGCGTAGTCAGGGAGTCGCTCACGGTGGGGCAACAAAGCAAAAAAAATGTACAATCAAATATTTATTGAAAACTTTTATAGCTCCCCCTTTAATTATCGTCTTACTAAATGAGCTAAAGCCAGGTGGGGCAGGTGAAAAGCCAGGGTGGGGCAAGTGCCCCACTCTGCCCCACCCTGACTACGCCCATGATCAAACACATTAATTTTGTTACAGGTTTTGTCTAATTTTCTCAGAAACTAAGCTCTATTGACAAAAACGTATTCTACACTTTCTTGCAGTGGAGCTTCGTAAACAAACTATCCAGCAACGTCCGTAAATGAGGGTCATTAAAAAAATAAAATAAGCAAATACATTTTTCTCACCCGATTTTCCTAAAAACCAAGCTCTATAAAAAATGTGCCCTTAGGTTGTTTTAAAATCTGAGGGCACGGCGACAGTGCCTCGCCAAATTCGCGCGCCGTTCCATCTTTTCTTGAAACATTTCAGCCGATATTTGACCTATCTAAAACTACTTCGGAATGAGCTACGAATCTCAAACTTTGCACAGTCGTAGATCGTTATGAAGTTAACAACCCCTCCAGTTTCATAGAGTTCCATAAAGTAGTTACGAAAAACGTCGAAATTGGCACTCACGCACTCACTCATGTATAGATCATCAAAATTCTACTGTACTTCCAGACATGCTATAAAGCTGAAATTCGGCAGATTGATAGAAATTATGACCAAACCTCTGGAAAAAATCAAAAAACCCAAAAATTCTCGTAGATCTACATGAAGTTAACAACCCCTCCAGTTTCATAGAGTTCCATAAAGTAGTTACGAAAAACGTCGAAATTGGCACTCACGCACTCACTCATGTATAGATCATCAAAATTCTACTGTACTTCCAGACATGCTATAAAGCTGAAATTCGGCAGATTGATAGAAATTATGACCAAACCTCTGGAAAAAATCAAAAAACCCAAAAATTCTAATTTACTCCCCTCCCCTATACAGGTAAAGTTATGTAAAAGAAATGCTAGAGAGCTGAGCTTTGGCAGACTGATAGAAACTATGATAAAACTGTAGGAAAAAATTTAAAAACACCAATATTATAATTTACTTCCCTCCCCTATAAATGTAAAGTTATGTAAAATTAACACTGCCTACTTCCAGAAACGCTAGAGAGCTGAGCTTTAGAAGGCCGATAGTAACTATGATAAAACTATAGAAAAAATTAAAACACCCCAAAATTCTAATTTACTTCCCTCCCCTATAAATGTAAAGTTATGTAAAATACCTTTGCCCACTTCCAGAAACGCTAGAGAGCTGAGCTTTTTAGGACTGAAAGGCACCATGACAAAAATATAGGAAAAAATTTAAAAACACCAAAATTTTAATTTACTTCCCACCCCTATAAATGTAAATGTATATAAAAGTAACATTGCCCACTTCCAGAAACGCTAGGGAGCTGAGCTTTGAAAGGCTGAAAGGACCTATGAGGAAACCATGGAAAAAAATTTAAAAACCACAAACTTTTAATTTGCTCCCCTCCCCTATAAATATAAAGTTTTGTAAAAGTAACATTGCCTACTTCCAGAAACGGTAAAGAGCTGAGCTTTGGAAGGCCGATAGAAACTATGATAAAACTCTGAAAGAAAATTAAAAACCCCAAATTCTAATTAGCTTCCCACCCCTATAAATGTATAGTTATGTAAAAGTAACATTCTCCACTTCCAGAAACGCTAGAGAGCTGAGCTTTGGACGACTGATAGAAACTATGATAAAACTATACAAAAAAAAATTAAAAACATCAAAATTTTAATTTACTTTCCTTCCCTTTAAATGTAATGGTATGTAAAATTAACATTTCCCACCTCCAGGAACACTAGAGAGCTGAGCTTTAGAAGGCTGATAGGAACTATGATAAAACCATAGGAGAATATAAAAAAAAACCTCAACATTTTAAATAAGGCATTGCAAAAGTTTTGAACAATTTTCCGCATTTTTTACAACTTTAAAAATTAAATATTATCCAAATCCTTTAAAAAAGGAGTGAAATCATAACAAAAACATTTTATGTAAAAAAAGACAAGTACGCGCAAGTGGTATTCCGTAAAAAGAATTGAGATAAAAGTAAAGCCAAGTTCTCCAATACAAATTTCAAAACGAATGGTTCTTACTAGTTTGGAAATGTTTTTCTAAACTTGCAAGCGCGGATTTGAGGGGGGTATCGGGGTAATTACCCCCCCCCCCCTAGAGACAAAAATATGCACTTTTTCTTAATAAAATAAGGGAAAACAGGAGAATTACCCTCCCTAGAAAAAAAAATTATATGACAAAAAAAAAATTTGTCGACCATTACCCCCGCCTAGATTTGGATTTGGCTTGTAAACTTGGCAGTTAAGGCTGCAAATGGCTCTTAGGCACAGTGCTAAATTGAACGTAAAGAAGTTTGGCTGGAATAGCAAAGTTTAAAAAAACATTTCCAAACTAGTAAGAACCATTCGTTTTGAAATTTGTAATGGAGAACTTGGCTTTACTTTTATCTCAATTCTTTTTACGGAATACCACTTTCGCGTACATGGCTTTTTTTTACATGAAATATTTTTGTTATGATAAATCCTTTTAAATGATGTTTAACAAGGTAAGAATAACCTCATTTTTAAAACTGCAAAGGCGTCCGTAAACAGAATAACATTTTAAAAATAACCAAATGAATCATCATACTATAGCCGCAATCCGCATTGATAGTTTCCAAACCCCCCAAACGACCTTATCCCCCCTACGAAAAAAAAGATAACCCCTCCGAATCAAACCTCCCCCACGAACCGAAGCTAATCTTATAAAAGTAGTTCAAAAGTTTGGTGTTCCACTTTTTGTTTACCCACTTCTGATGATATTAACAAAACCTCCATAATATCAAAAACAAAAATACCACAGAATGACTTCGTTTTTTTTTATGTAAAATTTTTGTGCGAGGGCCGAATAAAAAAAAATGCCATGGCCGGTTTTTTTGAGTCCATCCAACCCTGCCCATATAGCGTTTTTTTATCGAATTTTATTGGGGAAGTGCAGGGTGAGACTTTCTATTTTGCTTTAACATTACCTTTTGGCACCCCCTCGCCCCACAGCAATCAGTGTTCTACAGAGATGGATGCATAACGTGAATTACATTGGGTCACAATTGAGGCGTGTTTTACAAAAACCGCATAAGTCCAAATTTGACGAAAATAAGTTAGTGGCGTCATCTAGTCGAAAAAATGGATGGCTTTAAGACCATGAAATAAGATTCTGCAAAAACGTCACAAGTGCCAAGATATGAGCAGTTAGAATTTGTATTATTCCGCAAAAAGCACATATGTCCCTTGTAGTTTTCTTTGTCTTAACTTTTTCTTTCTTGCAAAAACAACTTATGTCCAAAAGTTTTTTCTTTTTTTAAAGTAATTAGGCAACAAATGTTTTTTCTTATGTAACGAACGGAATTCGTAAGTCAATAGTTACTGTGTGTAATAAAAAAAATATTTAAGAAAATCATTCGTTTTAAAATAAACCGTTTTCTTTATTTTCTGATTTTTTTTTGTTTTGGATATATGTTGTTTTTGTAAAACACGCCTCAATTGCTTACGCGCAACCCATTTTGGATTGCCATGCGTGATACGGGCCAAATAGATTGTGAGAGGAAAGGTACTATTCGGCACTGCCAACTCGGCGCGAGCGATTCGGCGCTAGTCGAATCAGCGGGAAAAACCTGGCGCAGGTTTAATTTGATATTAAGTTTATTGTTTTCATATGATGTTTACAAAATTTTTATGTAAACTCACTTCATTGATTTATATTATGTTACCAGGTATATTTTGTCAGACGACCTTTTTAAAAACATACTCTCCTTACCTCTTCACCGGGGTTCTAAAGAGAAACCTAACCGTTGTCAATTGATTGCCAACTTATTCTAACCGTGATAATAAAGACCCCTAATCTTTAATTGGCACGGTTAGGTTTGACATTCTCTATAATTCCCAGTCCCCCAATCATCATCCGTAGCTTAGTGTTAGCAAAATTTGCTTCACACTCGGTCGAGCCGGGTTCGATTCCTCACTAGGTACTTGGATGTTTTTGATTGTTTAAAATGCTTTAATTTTGCTGTAACCTTGGGAAACTCGGCGATTGATCCTAATTGGAAGGAAAGACAAAGTATATAAAAAAAATTCTAGGATACCGGAAAAGAAGCCAGGAGAGTATGTTTTGCTTCCTCGCAGGCAATAGGACATATAAATTGGGAATTTACGATTTTTAGTTAGTAAGTAAATTTAACAGTTCACAGTCTCAGGTAATACTCTATTCAAAATTTTATTTTTTGAGAAGGTTTGACTGTAAATTATCAAATTTCCTTTTGATCCTGTTGCCAAACAACACCTACCAGTTTTTATAAAAAATAGTGTTCAATAATTGGCATAAAATTAAATCTGCGGATTGGTAGCATTGGTAGCTCTTGAAATAAGTCTGGTATTAAAAATATTTAAATTTACATTATATTTTGTCATAACGTTATACTGTGCGTCCGTAAAGTCTGAAATCACCGATTTTTTAAAGAAAACTACAAGTTCTTAAGAAAAAAGTTCGAAAACTTCGATTCTTATTCTAAAACACGGCATAGGTACCTTTTTTTAAAATCGTGTCGTGGTTTAGAATAAGAATCATAGTGTTCAAATTTTTGTCTTAAGAACGTGTAATTTGCTCAAAAATTCGGTGATTCCACACTTTTGGACGCACAGTATAAGGGAACTAGTAGCCTGCGATATTCGAAAATAAGTAAGGTCAAACACTATCTTTTAGTAAAGGATAAGGTTTAAACCAGGTAACTGCACATGCGTCAAATAAAAGATAAGAGAAAATGGTACATGCAAAAGATCCGTTATATCTTCATACGACGCTGTAAGGATCAGACAATGCACAGATTGTTTAAAATGCTTTAATTTTGCTGTAACCTTGCGAAACTTGGCGATTGATCCTAATTGGAAGGAAAGACAAAGTGTATAAAAAAAATTCTAGGATACCGGAAAAGAAGCCAGGAGAGTATGTTTTGCTTCCTCGCAGGCAATAGGACATATAAATTGGGAATTTACGATTTTTTAAAGAAAGATTGTGGTTCTGAAAAGAACTGGTTTTGTTGATTCGGTCCGCGTCCAATAGTACGGGCGTTAAAAGTTACTCACGCACCTACTAATTTACAAGAATTGGTATTTTAAACTTTTACAGAAACTAGCCTAAAATTATCTAAACTAACCTGAAAGAACATTAGGTTTTCGTCCAGGATTGTAGTAATAAAAGTTTTCAGCTCTATTTTTTTCCTCTTTTCCAAAAAAGCTAAAAATCTACTTTTTACAAATAGTTTTAGTTCTGCAACCTAACCACAGGCCTTTCGGTGTGTAAGCTCATATGGGCATAATAATAGGGACCTTTACCCTTATAAATGCGATATTAAATGACAGATGTTACGTGTTATTTAGAAGCCCAATTTTGACCTTTTGCAGACACACATTATCCATTACCCTTTATTTATCTGTCAAAAGCCTTTCATTTTGTACTGTAGGCAAAATTAATTAAAAAGTTCAGATGACCACTAAGGAAAAAACTGAAAAAGCAATATCAGTGAAAAATCGCCAGGAAAGTATACTGCCATCATAATCAAAAACACAGTAAGTAAATTTAACAGTTCACAGTCTCAGGTAATACTCTATTCAAAATTTTATTTTTTGAGAAGGTTTGACTGTAAATTATCAAATTTCCTTTTGATCCTGTTGCCAAACAACACCTACCAGTTTTTATAAAAAATAGTGTTCAATAATTGGCATAAAATTAAATCTGCGAATTGGTAGCATTGGTAGCTCTTGAAATAAGTCTGGTATTAAAAATATTTACATTATATTTTGTCATAACGTTATATGAGCGGCAACACTTTCTTTATACTGTGCGTCCGTAAAGTCTGAAATCACCGATTTTTTAAAGAAAACTACAAGTTCTTAAGAAAAAAGTTCGAAAACTTCGATTCTTATTCTAAAACACGGCATAGGTACCTTTTTTTAAAATCGTGTCGTGGTTTAGAATAAGAATCATAGTGTTCAAATTTTTGTCTTAAGAACGTGTAATTTGCTCAAAAATTCGGTGATTCCAGACTTTTGGACGCACAGTATAAGGGAACTAGTAGCCTGCGATATTCGAAAATAAGTAAGGTCAAACACTATCTTTTAGTAAAGGATAAGGTTTAAACCAGGTAACTGCACATGCGTCAAATAAAAGATAAGAGAAAAGGGTACATGCAAAAGATCCGTTATATCTTCATACGACGCTGTAAGGATCAGACAATGCTACACTACTATAAAAAAATTTAAAATGTACTAGTTGAACGGGTTTTATCAAAGGCGTTTAGGTATTCAAACCAAACCGAACAGAACCGACGATGTAAGTGCCAGACAATGCTACTACTATAAAAAAATTTAAAATGCACTCGGTGAACGAGTTTTATTAAACCGACCGAACAGAATCGACGATGTAAGGGCCAGACTTTAAAATTACCAAAGTGTGTGTAAAA